>JAASGH010000011.1:0-164821 GCA_023334155.1 Globisporangium heterothallicum | reverse complement strand
TGGACACTTCTTGCTTTTCTTCGACGGGGGATCGAGAGGGAACCCTGGTCCAGGAGGATCTGGGTCTGTGCTGCTAAAAATCAACTCGAGCACTCGAGAAGCGACGATTGTATGGGTGGCCAGTATGGCGTACGGACATCGATCAACGACAAACAATGTGGCTGAATACTGGGGTCTGATCCACGGTCTTCGTTATGCCCATTCTCACAGGTGTGTACCGCTTCATGTAGTCGGAGACAGCGCGATGATCATCCGACAACAGCGTTTGTACAACCCACCAAAAAAGCCGAAGCTTGCTCGGTTGTACTACCTGTCCAAGCGAGTGGCGGACACGATGACGATTCTCAGCTGGAGTCATCAATACAGAGCGAACAACAAAATGGCAGACCTTGCAGTGAATCACGCCATGGACTCTGCCACATCAACTCAGTACCCCTTCCCAACTGCGCGCAGCTCTGGGAGGGAGATATCTGACCTTCTTGAGGGCGATGTGCAACACTGGTTCGACAGTGCACGGAGCCTGTCCAGTGTGGATCGCGTAACCGCCCACGACCTCAACACCAATATGAGGACCTTCCTCAACTCCAGAGTCGGCGAGACGCCTGTGGCGTCTGGACGCCGACCAAACTCCGAGACGAAATTACCACGGTAGTGTAGCTAGGGGATGGATATTTTAGTTCGCACAGCGTAACACAATATACCTCACTTCAAACTGAAAAACTGAAAATATGGTCATGGCTAGCATCAAGTCGCTCCAGCTTTTTTGTAATGAATAATTGTGGTCTACCCGCTCTGTTTGTCAGCAGCAATCAAACAAAGTGTCGCTCACTCTTTTTTAAAATCCAAAGCGCCGTGGCGTTCGCAGCGGCGTCTTCGCACCGATCGCCGACGGATCGCGTCGTCCCGGTGTCGCCATGTTCATTCGCTGCTTCTTGCTTTTCTTGCTCTCCAGGTCTCGAACGGCGAGGTCTGTGTCGCGGTCCTTCTCCAAGAGAGTCGTCATCTCCTGCTCCATGGATTTCGCTTCGGCTTGCTCCTTCATGCGCTTCAGTAAGCGCGACTTGTACGATTCCTTCACGCTGAAAAACATCGGACCCAGCTCGGCGAGCCATTCGCCCTCGACAGCCGTCGTGCACTGCATGTACTCCTTCGTCGTATAGATCAGTTCGTGGTACACAACGAAATCGGGCGTGTACCCCAAACCGAACAACGCTGCGCTAGGATGGAGATTGCACGGCATCCCCGTCAGCATGTTCACATACTCGCCGATCCCCTTCATCTGCGCCGAGTTGTAGAAGTACGCCGAGCAAATCGCCTTGCGCACCACATCCCACGTCCCCCCACACGAACGCAGCGCAACTTTCTGTTGTTTCATGATATCGACCAGTTGCTCCCGCACCTCACGCGCCTTGCGCAGTCCCTTGACATGGATGAAGTGGTCGGAGCACCACTGACTCGAGTATTGGTTCATCTTCCACTGGTTGTACACGTTCAGCAGCGTGAGATGGTCGCTTTCTGGGACGAAGAACTTCTCTCGCGCAGCGTCACTCTCTTCTTCGCGGTCCTTTGGACGGAAAAACACACTTGGCACTGACAGCATCGACACAACAATGAGAACCTCCGCAGAGCATCCCAGCTGCTCACTGAAAAGCAGCATCTTCGCCAGCGGAGGATCTAGCGGGAACACCACCATCTTCTTGCCGATCTCAGTGAGCTCCCCAGTGTTGTCCAACGCGCCGAGGACCCACAGCTGGTACATCGAGTTCGTAATATTGTCTTGGGGTGGTGGGTCCATAAAGTCGAACTCCAGCAGATTTTTCACCCCGAGAGATTTGAGCAGGAGCACAATGTACCCCAAGTTGGTTCGCTGGATCTCTGGAATCTGCGCTTCGAGCATCTCGTTCACGTACTGGCGCTCGGTGTACATTCGGTAACTATACCCCGGACCGGTGCGACCGGCGCGTCCCGCGCGCTGGTTTGCATTTTGCTGACTGATCGGACTGATCTGGAGCGCGTCCATGCCGATCTTTGGGTTGTACACTTTCACTTTACAGAAACCAGAGTCAATAACGTATTTGATGCCATCCACGGTCAGAGACGTCTCGGCAATGTTCGTCGACACAATGCACTTTCGGATATCGGACGCGTCGAAAATCTTCGCCTGCAGGTCTGCTGGCAGCTGCGAGTACATTGGAAGCACCATCAGCGGAGGCGCTCCATCTACTTTGCCCATCCGCTCAGCGAGCATGAAACAAGTCGCTTCGATGTCTTCTTGACCCGTCATAAACACGAGAATATCACCTGGAGGGTGTGAAAGGTGGATCTGGATGACCTGCTTCACCGTCGAATCCACGTAGTCCTCACTCGGCGACTTTGCAAAGTACGTCTCGACGTGGAACGTACGTCCAGGGATCATAAACATCGGCACGCCGCCAAAGAAAGACGCAAACTTGTCCGCATCCAAAGTGGCCGAAGTCACAATCAGCTTGAAATCGCTTCGTCGTTGCACAACCTTGCGGAGAATACCGAACAGCACATCGGTGTTCAGCGCACGCTCGTGGGCTTCATCCATAATCACCGCCGAATACGTGTCTAAATCGGCTTCGCGCAGCGATTCACGAAGCAGCACACCTTCGGTCATGTACTTGACAATGGTCTTGTCCGAAGTGAGATCTTCGAAACGGATGGCGTAGCCCACTTCTTCGCCTAGCACCACGCCCATCTCTTCGCTCACACGCTGCGCGACCGACATCGCAGCCACACGACGCGGCTGCGTGCAACCGATCATACCAAACTGCGAATATCCTTCCTCGTGCAGATACTGGGTCAACTGGGTGGTCTTTCCGGACCCGGTCTCTCCGACAATCACCACGATCTGGTTTTCACGAATCACTTGCAGCAACTCATCCCGACATTGGTAAATCGGCAAAAATTGACGCTGCTGCTTGATCGTTCGCGTCTTGGCGAACTCACTCACCGCAGTTTGTTTTTTCAAGTGGGTTGAGAACTGGGACTCTGCCTTGTAATTCACATCTCCTCCGCCTTCCTTTTGCTTCTCCTTTTCGGCTTCGTCTTCCTCTTCGTCGGAATGCTCGGCCGCCTTCACACCGATCGCATCGCCCATTCGGGAACCCCCAACCTCCCAGAAGCGCTTCCGCATTTTCGATCGCTCGCGTTTCTCACGCACTTCCCGCACTAGCTGACTTCCTTTGCGAGCACACACGGCGAGATCCGACGTTGGGTCTTTCACGGTGGACACCATCTCTGTCTGCGTCGTGAACGACACACGACCGTCAAGGAACGGTGGCTTGGTGTTATGAACCATAATCTGCACGCGCGCATCCAACTCTTCGTCAAACTCGGTCTCCACTCGGCCATTCGCGACCACGCCACTCGTCAACAAACGATTGTTCTCCCACGCTTCCTGGTCTGCGTTCAGCGCAGAAGCTCTCGCCGACATCCCTTTCAGCTTCGTTTCACCGCGAGCGCGCGTTGCAGCGAGTTTTTCTTCCATCTCGCGGAACTTCTCCTGGTTCCCCATAAACGCTTGCGCTTCGTGCATCTCGTAGCCTCCAGCTTCGTCGTTCAGGTAAAACTCCCGATCGAATTTCTCTTCTGCTTCGTCGTCATAATGCTTCTTCGGGGCTTCGCGCCGTCTGTGCGTGTTGCGCTCGCGGTCATTGTCTTCCGCTGCGTACCCGTATCTGTCTTCCGGACCATCACTCTGAGCACCACTGCCCGATCGCGTCATTGGACTTGGGGTCGGGTGATCCCAGTCGCTGCTGCCGCCACCTCTCCTGCTTCGCTGCGTGCTTGGCGTTCTAGCGGAAGAGAGTCCCTCATCGCGGTCGCGGTCTCTATCCGAACCCGACGCTGAGGAGACGCTTCGAAGGCGCTCAGGCTCATCCCATTCGCTCGCGTCCAGTGCCACCGAGCGATCGGATCGTGCACTCATCGTGCTTCTTGTACTGCCGACGGATCTCCGATCATAGCTGCTTGCATACTCGCTATCGCGACGGCTGCGACTTGAAAGTCCGCGCGGGGAGCTATTGCGTCGATCTCTTGAGTCGCCATTTCGACTGGTCCTGCTGCGTGTGTCACCATCGCGATCATCATCATCATCATCATCATCAGCTGCTGCTGGATGTTGGTTCTGTCTGCGTTTCTCCTCTGCGAGTCGATCCAATCCCAGCAACGATCCTCTTGGTCGACTTTCATCACCATCGCTATGTTTGTTTCTCTGTGCATTCGCGAAAAGTGCGGTCTTCGGATCCTCACGCGCTTTCGTGATGGGTTGTCTGTCGGATCGCGCGTAGGAAGCGGACGAAGAGGACGACGAGTACGAGCGCTTGCTGCTGCGCTCTCTGCTGCGACTTCGACTGCGTCTGCTGCTGCTGCTGCTGCGAGAAGCGTCTCGACTGCTGCGCTCGCGGCTGCGACTGCTTCTTCGCTCGTACGACCGATGCTCGCGCGCCATCTATTCCGAAGCTCCCTTTCCCTTTTTGTAGCTCCTCGAACTCGAGACAGATTATGAGACGCCACTATAGAGAGAGATTCAATCGAACGGATGCTCCTATACAGGGATTTCGGATTGACAACACCAGTGGGTATAATACGCGTCTTTTTCGCACCATCATTCGCAAGAGAAAACACTTTTGGAGAATGGAGACGAACGAGCGCTTGGCAAGAACGATGTCCGTGTTGCCCTCGGAGAGCGCGGTGTTTGGCGCCATGGCAGCTATCCACATGAAGCACGTCGCGCCTGTTAGCGATGCTAGCGCAATCCCCAGTGGAAACACTGGCGGATCGGCTGAGAATGATGCTGAAGCGCTCCCGAGCAACCGCAATGTCGATGAGAACACCACCGAGAACACCACCACGAACACCAGCAGCAGTGGCGGACGAGGGAGGCGACGCGCGCACGGAGGGGGCCGTAAGGAGAGACTGTCGATGCGCACACCCGTGACGTTTGCGCACAAGCTGGATGTGATCGATTTCTTCGAAGCGAACAACAAGGACATCAACGCGACGATGCGGCGGTTCTACGAGCAGTTGAGTCCGCGCTCGGCGGCGTCGCGCAAGCGACAGATCTACAAATGGGTCAAGGAGCGCGGCACTATTGTAGACATGTGTTTCAAGAAGTGCACTGCGGGGCAAACGCGGCGACGAGACAAAGGCACCGCGACGACACTGACTTGTGAAGCCGAGAGCGAATTGGTGGCGTGGATCCAGTCCTTCAGCGAAGACCACGACGGAGAGGAGGAGCGCAGCCAGGACAGACAGCCCGAGTCCAAAGACAGAGAGACAGGAGCAGCAGAAGGCAACGCGCGTTCATCGCGAGGACCGTTGTCGATGCAGATGTTCCGCGAGAAAGCCCTTGAAATCGCCGGCAAGTACGGCGTCCCTTCTGGGAGCTTCCAGGCAACATGGACGTGGCAGCGAGGGTTCTTCAAACGCCACCAAATGGTCTCTTTATAGTGTCGCCACAGCAGTGACAGCAACAGGGTGGTGCAGGAAATGCAACCAAATACTATTTAACATGTTGTGTACAGACTCTATCTCTGCCTCTCTGTCACGAACTCTTCCTTGAGAGTCCATTTCCGACCCCGACACTCGGCCATATCACGCAGCAGGTTGCGAAACACCATCTTGTCCTTCGGAGCGATCACCGTCGCAAACGCCTCCAGCAGATCTTCTGTGGTCACGCCATTGCGACGGCGCGGATCCGTGTGGGACGGCGTGAGAAACGCATGCAGCTGCTTGGTCATCTCGTCTACTGTCATGAACCCGTTTTTCAGCTTCGGTCCAGCTGGTCCCTCTCCAAGACCCGAAGACGATGCAACACCATTCTTACGCATCTTGATCTTGGTCAACATGTCTTTCGAAGAGAGCGATTGGTGAGCGAACGGACTGCGTGACTGCCCTGGTCTCTTCCCCCTGCCAGCTCCAGAACCAGTGGCATGCGAAGCGGACAATGCTGCTGCTGCCAGTGGTTGTCGACCTCTTGCCACGCGGTTCCCAAAGCGTCCAACGCGCTGCGACGGGTCCCCCGCAACTCCGCTCCGACCTGTCCACGTTGGCGTAAACAACGTTTCCCGCTGCTGCCGAATCAAGGCACACGACGCTCGCAGCGAACTCAAAGCCGATTTGGCGATCTTGGTCGATTCCATGTCGATCAGATCCGCTTCTTGGTTCTGGACGCCGTCGCACTCGACCGCGTCGTGATTAAACACGCCTTGAATCCCCTCCCCATCAAACAGCTTTCTCAAAATCGCATCGTTGTCTCCTGCACTACTTGAATTTGTAGAGCTCCCTTCTCTGTCTTCGCCACTAGCTTGCGCATCTTCTCGATCATCGGACACCTCTCCATCCTCTCCTTCCTCTTTCGCAACGTTGGACGGATTTTCCACGTTCCCAGCAACAAATAAGTCGTTCGTCTCCGCTCCACCACTCTCCTTCTGATCCCCTAAAACAAACAGATCCCGTAGACTGTGTTTGTTGAAGCAGCGCTTCCGTTTCGCATCATGGAGCACTTTCGTTGTTAAATACTGCTTAAAAATCTGGCGGTGGTAGATCTTTTCTTCGATCGTGCCGCTTGTGATCAGTCGGTAAATGGTGACTTGCTTCGTTTGCCCCAGTCGCCAAGATCGTTCGCGAGCTTGCAAGTCCGTTGATGGATTCCAATCTGGATCAAAAATCACGACGCGATCGGCACCAACCAAATTGATCCCGATCCCACCGGCGCGAGTCGTCAGCAAGAAAATGAAAATGCTGCTCCCGTCTGCATTGTATGCGTCCAGCAAAGCTTGGCGCTCTTTCACGCTTGTGGTTCCATCCAGGCGACAGAAAGTGTACCCAAGCTGCGCCATCATGCTCTCGAGGATGTCCAGCATTTTACGCGTTTGCGTGAAGAGCAGCACTCGGTGCCCTTGTTCTTTCCAGAGAGCGAGAATCTTGTTCAGCACGATCATCTTCCCGCTGCCTTCTGGAGATCCATAGTCATCGATTTCGCGCATCGCGGTGTTGTAGCTCGCAACGCCATTATCTCCGACCGTTGAAAGCAAGTCCGGGTGGTTGCAGATATGGCGCAGAATGGAAATGGCTCGAAACGGACGGATATCCCGACGAAGCACAGACGCGACTTCGGGGGAGTTCAAATACGTCTGGTATGCACCTTGCTGCTTTGGGGTCAGACTGCAAAAGAGTATCTGCTCCATTTTCTCCGGCATCTTCGTGACGTGTTGGATCTCCTTCTTCGTTCGTCGCAACAGGAACGGGTTGATGAGGTCTTTCAGCACGAGCGCGCACTTGTACGCCATCAAGACCTGCATTTTCGATGCGTTTGCGTAGCCACCGGTTCGGATTGGTAGGACAAACTCATCGTCGAAAATGGGGAGGGTGCCCAGTTTCCCTGGGTACACAAAGTCAAACAACGACCACAGCTCCCGTAGTCGGTTCTGGATCGGCGTGCCGGTGAGAATGATGCGATGCACAGTCTTAAACTGCTTGCAGACTAGCGTGATTTCAGCATCAGGGTTTCGGATCCGATGTCCTTCGTCCAGTACTACGTAGTCCCACTCCACATCCATGAAAAGCTCCTGGTACTGACGCACGTTTTCATACGTGGAGACGACGACTCCCCCACCGTTCCCAATCGTATGAGTTGCGCCATCGTCGCCGTCATCATCATCCAGCACTTCGCGAATAAGCTGGCTGTACGTTCGTCCAGCGAGTGTGGCGCCTGATCCCGACGCGTGCAGCAGCACGACCCGCATCATCGGGTACCATTTGTGCAATTCTCGCACCCATTGCAGCAGAACCGACGCGGGACAAAGCAGGAGCACTGTCCGAAGACGGCGAGCATTATGCATCGCTCCAAGGAACGCCGCGATCTGAACCGTCTTCCCCAGCCCCATTTCGTCGCCAAGAATGCCTCCAGTGTTGCGCTCGTGCAGGTGGTGCAACCACTCGAGACACTCTCTCTGATGTGGAAACAGGTGCGAGTAAATATAGGTGGGCACAATCAGTCCGGACTCCGTTTGCATGACGTCGTCTGGGGAATAGTAGACAGGAGCGTCCTCGCTCTCGTCCATCCCCTGAGGGTCATCGTTGACCACAACGTCGTCATGAAAATCGCCGTCATCTAGTTCGTCTACTCCATCCCCTTTCTCTGCAACTACCAGCTGCTGCTCTTGAGGTCGAGGATTGTTGTAAAACGTCACGCGCTCTTCTTGCACCGATTTCTTGATCGAGCGCGTGAACTCCTGAATCCGCGAAGCAAACGTCACGGCACAACCATCGTCGAGCCAATTCTTGGCGTCTTTCTTCTTTTTCTTGGAGATTTTGTACTTGCCTCCGGCGGGTGACGCAACAGCACGCGCGGGTGAACCCATTTCGTCGTCGTCGATGAGCTCTTCGTCGTCTGGATCGCACTCTTCCTCCTCTTCGCTCACTGTGCTCTTCTTCTTCTTCTTACCTTGAATGCTGCTGCTGCTACTGGTGCGCTGTCGCAATCGCTTCTTCACCACACTCTTCTTCTTCTTCTCGCTTTTGCCTTTGGATGCGAATACGCCTGGGAGGTAATCCGAGTCATCGGAGGTGTGCGCGTCGCTGCTCGCCTTCTCTTCTTCGTCTTCGCTTGCGAACCCACTGGCAAACCGCGACGGCGACGCTGGAGGCGTCAGCAGCTGCGCTGCTACGTCAACTACCGCAGCTGAAACGGAAGCAAAGTCCATACGAGTCCGTCCACTCGGCCGCACAACAACAAAAGTGTGAGAATGCTTCTCTCGACTGCTTTCTGCTCGGAACAAAAACAACAAAAACAAAAACACTCGTTCCCGCTCTTTCCCTATCGGAATGTGTGTTGAGCGCGCGAAAGCGAACCGCGGTTCACGGAACCGGACCGTGGGAGTCGGCTCGCGCATTAGTGACCTCTCTAAAAGCATGGAACCCCTTTTCTAGTTCACTTGGAAGCATTTCATTCGATCATTGATGAGCGATAGCCATGAGCAGAGGTCATGTGGGTATCTGACAGACAAAACCTCCATTTTCGGATGTGGAAAACCATCCTCCGACCTCATCAGCGAAGAAGAAGAACCGCGTGCACTCCACGTCGCTGCTCGATCGCCCACCTCACCCTCAGCTGCGCCATGAGCTCTTCGGGTTCTTTCCAATGGCGTAGCGGCGCGGAAGACGCGGTCGCGCAGAGCGTGCGAGAATTCAACAGCTACCTGCGTCAAGCGAAGAGCGATCTGGAAGCAGTCTTCAACAAGACCAGCACCAATCCCCACCCATCCGTGGTGCATGTCGCGATCGGGAACGAAGCCGCTGATGCGGACTCTATCGTCAGCTCCTTGGTGTACGCGTATTTCAAGCACCACAGCAAGACGCACAGCACCAGCGACACAGCGGATGTGCACCTCCCTGTGCTCCCGATCCCCCGTGACGAGCTGGTCCTCCGAAGCGACGTCTCGTCGCTTTTTAAGAAGCTTCAAATCGACCAAAGTGCGATCTTGTTTGTAAACGAGTTCCCATGGCAGCACGCAGCATTCAGAGACGGAGACGCGCAGCTGCGCCTGACGCTCCTCGACCACAATGCGCTCAACACGAAGCGCATGGCGCCACAGGGAAGCGAGGTTGGCGAGGTGGTTGAGATCCTGGACCATCACATGGATCTGGGAAAGCACCGAGCCGCTCCCGTGCGCGAAATCGCATTCTCGGAAGGGCGAGCTCTCGTTGCGTCCAACTGCACTCTGGTTGCCGAGAAGATCCTCGAGTCGTGCTCCAAGCACGGTCGCAATGACGATCTGTATGCGCTTCCTGCGACGTTGCTGCTGGCTGTGATTGCCTTGGACAGCGTCAACTTCAACCCCAGCGCAAAGAAAGTCACAGCGCGAGACATCGCGATCGCGGCGGAGCTGGAGAAGTCCGCGTTTGCATCCAAAGAAGCGCTCTTCGAGTGGCTGCAGGCGGAAAAGTTCAACCCCGCGCATTGGGACTCGTTTTCCATCCGGGATTGCCTGCGCTGCGACTACAAGGAGTTCGAGTTGTCGCCCAACTCGACGCAATACGGAGTGAGCGCCATTCTAATCGACTTGGACGAGTTCGTGAAGAAAGAGAAACACAGCGCGGCGCTTATCGAGCAGCTAGACGCGTATTCCAAGCAGAACCAGCTCGCATTCCTCGTGGTCATGACGATGTTTGTGGATGCGGAGGGCTCGAGACACCGCCAGCTCTTGTTTTACGAGGAGAACGGCACTCGCGACCAAAGCTACACCCGCAGATGCGACGCATTCCTGAATCAAGAGGGCTCGCTGCAGTTGGAGCGCATCCAGTTGCCAAGTGGATATGCGGACGCTCGGTTGACAGCCTTCAACCAGCTCAACACGGGAGCGTCGAGGAAGCAGGTCGTGCCCCTGATGCAACGCGCGCTTTCTTCGCAGGTGAAGCTGTGAGCAATCGCCACGTACGCAACAAACAAAGGTGGCAACAAGCTCTGCGCATGTTGTTGTTGTGTGAAGTTGCAATACTGTGATTTTTGTGATTAAAACGGTTTGTTGAAGAAAAAAATAAACACACTCTCATGATGATTAAATGCAAAGAAAGAAGCATTTAATGCTGCGCTCGTTGCGACTGCTGCCGCTGTTTTCCCCAGTAGGCACGACGCTGCTACTGGGATTCACATGATGGCGCATTTCGCTTTGTGGCCGCGACGGGGCTGGTACTTTTCCAGGTACTTGAGCTGGCGTAAATTGATCGCGCCACGGCGAAATTTGCGGATATGCTCAACGGCGTTGATGGGGTCGAGACCGAACTCAATAAGCGCGATTGCGACAAGCACCGGGGCGCTAACATGCAGAAAGCAACCAACAAAATTAGCCATCCGAGTGAAGCAGGGAGTGCTCCGGATTCAACAGCAACAAACGCACCGTCCGAGACCCGCGACGCAGTGCACAGCGATGGATTTATTACTCTTCGAGTCGATTTTGTTGTCCTTGAAACACTCGGAGACGAGGTCGAGCCACTTGTCGAGGATATTCGCGTCTGGGGGTTCCCCGTCTGGGAACTCGAGCTCGTGGACTTTGATGCCTGCAGCCTCGACGGACTCGCGGTTGTACGTCACCTCGCAGGCGCGCACGAGGTCCGTGACGTTCTGCTTCTTGAGCTCTTTCAGGTAGAGATGGAGGTTGCTGTCGTTCGGCGCATCCATGATGACGAACGACAGGTGCTCCCACTGCACGAGCGTTGGCTTGTTGGTTGGCGCGATCATGCTCGTGGCTCTCAAGTATCCTCGATACTAAACAAAATAATGGTTTTCCGTGTTCTAATTTCCCCCCCCAGTGGTTTCCGCTTGCTGCTGTCGAAAGGTGACGATCTCACTCTAGTGTGTTCGCCTCCTCGTCTGTGAATTGCAATCGGAAAAGCTTATCCCATCCGTTGACGTTCTGCGCGGCGTCCGGTGTGACGTAGTCCCGTTATGGTGGATAGAGAATCGTAGGGCTTTGCGGTGTGCTTCTTCACGTGGTCGCTCGATAACGACGACGCTCGCTGAGAGAGGAACAGCTTCCCGCTTGCAGTACAACCAATCGACTCGACGCCTCGCCACGCTTGCTTCTTTTCTTCCTTCCGACCGCACGACGGCGACTAGAGACTCAACGAGAGAGAGAGAGAGAGATGGAAGAGAAATGGGGAGGTGACAGAGGAGCGGGTTTCGTGCGCTTCCTTCCTTCCTGCTGCTTGTTTCTTCGTGGTCTCGATTTAGATCGACGGGTGGATATAAATAAAAACACCTCGACCTGTTGCTTTGCCTTCTTCCGAGCTTTTCTTCTAATGGCGGCTGGCTGGCGTTTTCTTTTCGTGGAGGGGTGGTTGTTTTTTTTGCTTTTTCGTCGCGAAAGTTAACTTACCGCCGTCTTTTATTCCGTCTCCTGCTTTGGGTTACGTGGCGAACAATGGCGACAGTCGAGTTAAAGCGAATAAAATACCGACCAGCACTCACTCGGATGCGAGCATATTCGCAGCGAAACTCAGTCTGGACGTAAAGGATCCATTCTCAAGAACCCTAGACGGAGTTGCACTTGCTGCGAGCACTTTAAATGCAGTCGTTCCAGAGACGCAAGAATGCCACTTTGAAAGAAGGATGGCCACGTTTTCATTCGTCTCGATTATCGTATGCACACACACGCACACATGAATGCCGCTTGGAAGGAACGAAGGCAGCAGGTGAGTGTGGGTGTGTCACAGGAAAGAAAGAAGGATACGGAGCATCCATACAGTACACAAACCAGAAAACAGCAGATAAATTACTTTCGCGTAGTTTACCGCAGCATTTGTTCTCCTTCAGCCAGCCAGTCAGCCACATCGCGACGACAGCTCACTGGACGTCACGCTTCTGTGAAGTCTTTTTCAGCCAATCCGCACGCAGTGGTGCAGACTCGAGACATTGCACACAGCATGATGGACCTCAGTTCTACGTGTGGGTTGATTGCATTTGGACCTGCTCGACGTCTTTCTTTTTTCTGCGTCTGCATGCGGTGTGTGTGTGTCTTCAGTGCGGGCGTAGAGGAATGCTCTCGAGCGGAAAGCAGACTCTGTGGAAGACGCTCGGCTGCAGCGAGTTCGACATTGCACCACCCCTCATCTGCGAATAGCGCGATCTTTCCGTCGAAGACATCCCCCTGATTGCATTACTGTACCTCAGAACTCAACGTTGCACTCTTCTGCTGCTTCTGTGGGTAGCATCCACACTGATCCTCAGTTCTGTTGATCCGTCAGGACGCATGTCGCGGCAGCAACAGCGTGATTGCATGAAGAGAGCGCTCGCTTCGCATGCAGCATCAGAGCCGCGGACAGGAAGAGCGCCATTGAATGGAAGACAGACATTTGCATGTTTCCCTTGCTGATTCGCCTTTCCACCGCGAAGTCATTCACACTCTAGTCTATTCAGTGGTCTTCCCAGAACCCGCAAGTGTTCACTCAATAGATCAGCCAAACGTCTCCATGTGTCCATAAAGTCTCTTTCTCAGTTTGCATGCAAGTTCGCACGACGCTGAATGCGTGTGGTTCTTCCGTGTGTGGGCCACACCTCCCTCTTGAATGCGAATCGTGAATGCGAACAACCTTGTGTCGTTTCAGGACTCCAATTCTCGCCAATCACAGCAGTTCGCTTCCACTCCCCTGCTTCCTGATTGGCCCGAAGAGGTTGCCGCAACTCTGAATGCAAATTTCGTCTCGCTCACACTTCAACAGAGCAGGACCGCTGCATCCTCCAAAATCAGCGACTTCTTCAGTGCTTCCGCGGCAGCACCCCAGACGCTCATTTGGCATTTTCCCGCGGCGACGGCACATCAACGGAAGCGACGCGCAACCAAGACACACGACCAAGACGCAAGATGAGCAAGGCAGCGACGCGTGTGGCGCGCACAGTTGCGTACAAATGCAACGTCGTGCACTCGGTGGCGCTGAACCAGCTCGAGATCCTGCAACCGGGTCTCGTGGGCGTCAACCAAGACGGCAAGATCACCTTCCTGCTGGACCTCGAGAAGCAACACCCAAGCGACGCGCAGTACGACGAGCTCGTTGACTTGGGCGATCGACTGCTCATCCCAGGGTTTGTCGATGGACATGCGCACGCTCCACAGTACTCGTTCATCGGTGTGGGGATGCACTTGCCGCTGCTGGACTGGTTGGAAAAGTACACGTTCCCCTACGAATCCAAGTTTGAGTGCGTCAAGTACGCCAAGTCGGTGTACTCGAAGGCCGTGAAGCGTCATTTATACAACGGCACGACGACGTGTTCGTATTTCGCCACGATCCACCTGGAAGCGTGTAAAGTGCTGACCGATATTATCGACGATCTCGGCCAGCGCGGCTACGTTGGTAAAGTGAACATGGACCGCAACTGCTCCGAGGAGCTCTCGGAAGACACGCAGACGTCGATCCAGCACACGCGAGAGTTTGTGGAGTATGTGCACGGCAAGAGAAACCCTCTTCTCACTCCTGTTATCACTCCGCGGTTCGTGCCAAGCACGACGTCCAAGCTCATGAAAGCGCTCGGCGAGATCTCTCGCGAGCACGAGCCAAAGCTACCTGTGCAGTCGCATTTGTCGGAGAACCGAGCCGAGATCAGTTGGGTCAAGAGCATGCATCCGGAATGCGAAAGCTACGCTGCAGTGTACGACGACCATGGACTTCTTCACGATCGATCCTACATGGCGCACTGCATCTGGTGCAGCAAGGACGAGCGCGAGATCCTTCGTTCGCGTCAAACGGCTGTGATCCACTGTCCGAACTCGAATTTCTCGCTCAGCAGTGGCGTGTTGAACGTTCGACGACTCATCAAGGAAGGCATCAAGGTAGGTTTGGGCACGGATGTCTCGGGAGGGTACTCGACGTCCATGCTGGACGCTATCCGTCAAGCTGTGATTGCCTCGAAGCTGGTTTCGATCGGCAACGGCAGCGCACATGAAGAAGAAGACATGCACGAATCGTTGACCTACGCCGAGGCGTTCCACTTAGCTACCGTCGGTGGCGCTGAGTCCCTTGGTCTCGCTGACAAAGTGGGCAACTTCGTCGTGGGCAAAGAGTTTGATGCGCTCGTCGTGAACCCGTACTCGGACAACAGTCCGATCGACGAAGCGCATGACGCGAGCGAAGCGACCGACGTGTTGCAGACTTTCCAGAAGTTTTTGTTCTTGGGTGACGACCGCAACATCGAATCGATATTCGTGAGCGGCAGGAAAGTGAAGGAGACGCACGCCAAGTGAGTCGCCCGTTTGTTTGACGGAAGGGTGGAAGTCCTCTGTGGGCAACGCATCCGAACGAGCGTTTAGAGTTTTGGCATTGTTTGGCGAGATGAGGAAAGTTATCTATTAAATACACACATCATGAGGATCGTAGAGACGCAGTGTCGGTGGTAAACGTTACATATTTTATTTCCTATCGAATGTCTTTTTGTTCGTCCTTTTGGCAGAAACAATAGGAGATACCGAGTCGCCAAGACCGCTGTGTGAAAATGCACCACCAGAATCTTCTCCACAACGCTGCATCTCTCCAAGTCTCAGCACTATTTCCTTTCTTTCCAAGTCTCAAGACTGCGTTCCAGAAGCTTTTTCTCTCTTTATCTCGGCTCCGTTGCGATCTCAGAGAGCGAGGTCGCAACGAAAGATCTATTGATTCGACTGTCTGGAAAGCAATGACTTATTCGAGCTTGCCGAGGATGTCTTCGTCGCGGAACAGGTGGAACTCGTCCGCACCGAGCTTGACGATGCTGCCGCCGTATTCTGGGAGCAACACCTTGTCGCCGACCGCGCTCTGCACTGGGATCAGGTTGCCTTCGTGGTTGCGGAAACCTGGACCGACGGCGACGACTTCGCCTTCGTTTTGCTTTTGCTGGTCAGCGTCTGGCAAGTAAATGCCGCTGGCAGTCTACCACCAAATAAACACACACATAAGTACCCATTCACTGCGAAAAGATTCGACGGCGACCGCCTTCGAACGCATAGAGCGCAGGAAAAGATTCGAAGCATCACTCGTGGCGGTTCATACCTTGACGGCTGGCTCAAAGCGCTTAATGAGCACGCGGTTGCCGAATGGGATCAACTTGCGAAGGGAAGACTGTAGGCACATATTCGCATCGTCATACACAGGTGGTTAGCTGCCGCGTCCACAGTTTCCATCGCGGTCCACAAGATCCCGCCATCCTGTGCGTACCATGGTAGCAGCGACTGTGTGTGGTCGAGGCGAATTGCAAAACTGTGTGGGGATTTGATTCGCCAACACCGCTCCAATCGAAAGTCTGTTGGTTCGATGCAGTGTTTCTTTCCTTTGCAGTTTGAAACGCTTGTCACTTGGTTGTTGTAGTAAGTGGTTGCTGGAGATGAAAAGTGTTTTAAACACTCCTCCTTCGATCCAAACGTAAGCATCTCGCAAGTCTGCGCATTCGAGAGTCGCTGCTTCAATGTGTGGAGACGCAATCGCTCTTTCGATTGTTCCAGAAGCCCGACATGCCGCGTGAGATGGCTGTCTCTGGAGTACGATCGGACAGGTCCATGCAGCGAGACACATCGCGTCTCCGCTCGATGGACGAGCAGAGATGGTAGCAGCGTCCTTGCGTTCAAGCGCGACGAGTGGAACCGCAGCTGTGACAGCGCCACTCCAGGACACATGTGCGTGAGAGCAATTGCGGAACTCAGAAGGTGTTCACATCATCCCCAGCCGCGAGCTGTACAACGTCGTCACCCGGAGTCGTCGAGATGCTGGAGAGCGTGGCACACGTGCCACCGAACGACGTGAATGAGGCGTCCAGTGCTGCAGAAGCGGTGGCAACACTTTCGCATGCGGAGAACCGCATCGATGCATTCCTCTGCGGTCATGACGCCACGTGGTCTAAATGCGGTTCCATCGTCATTGTGCCATTTCGACAGAACGAGCGCTGGACTCCCTCGCGTCACCATCCTGAAGAAGGAAGGATAGGACGTCAGAGTGCGTCTGAAAGCGGTGAGAGGAAAGCATAATCAGCACACGAGAGGGGTTGTCATTTTTCTTTTTTGGGTTTTCGTTGTAACGAGGTATTTTTCTATCAAAATCTTCGCCCTGGACTCGATGTGACCATCGACGTGCGGTTTAACCTGTGCAAAGAAGTCATTTGCACCTTGGACATGGTGTTTCGAAGCATGTAGCAGGGAGTGTTTCCGTCTGTACTGCCACAACTGAACTCCGAGCAATAGCATTTAGAGGATGACCAACTTCCCAGAAGCGGACAGGAAAATCGTAGAAGTTGCAATTAGAGTGTAATGGCAAAAAAGTGTTGTGAGCGTCAGTGGTCGCTTATTTCCGAGATTGAACAAAGTACGCAGACCCGTAAATTCGGTTGCGAAAACCACGACAGAGGATAATCTTGCTTATTTCCGACTGTAACTCAACGTCGCACGAACGTTGCGTGAAGGATGGGGTGCTGTCCAAATCGTCGGAAAGTGCACCTGGTGTCGTCCAAGTTGTCGAGAAATCGAGTTGAAACGGAAAGCAAATGCGGAAATGCGCACACGATCGCCGACGATCATGACGCTGACGGATTGACGTCCTCGGAGCGGATACGTACGATTGAAGTGCGCGACACGGCGTGCATCCAAGTAGGCTCCCATGGCGGCGAAGGAGACGCTGCAGCTGCGCCATCAGCTTTCCTGCAGTGGCATCGCGATCCAGAGCGCGACGTACGATACGACGCGCCATCACGTGCTCACATACGACTCGAACGCGCTCATGCCGCACATGCTGCGTCTTTTCTCGCTGCGAAGAGAGATCAAGTGCGTGAAGCTGTTCGACGAGACCAACCCACCGCCTGCCACGACGACCCTCCCGCCGTCGGAAAAGAACAGCAAAGGGACGAACCCAAAGATCGCATCGGAAGGCGCGGAGAGCGTCGTCGTTGTCGTGCACTCGCTTGCGCTCGAGTATGCGCGGAACGTTGATGTCTACATCTGCGTGTATACGGCGCAGAGCGTGTCGCGTGAGACCAAGTTGAGACACTGTAAAGAAGAGCTTGCGGTGTATAATGTGCTCTTTTTGGAACCCGTGTCGCTGAAGAAACTCGTCAACTACCCAGGACCGGTCAGCCACAACCTGCGCTGCGCGTTTTACGACGCTTGCTCGGATCGGCTCGTGCTTGCGATTCGACAGAAACAGAGCGAAATGTCTCGTCGAAAGAGCAGACATATCAGCGGATCGACCATTCCCAGTGCCACGAACAACAACAACTCCCACCGCGAACAACTGTTTCCAGACGAAACGAGTGGCGACGGCGAAGGTGACGATGACGGTGGTCTCTCCGAAGAACCCCAACGGATATCGTCGCTCGGTCCAATGCACAACCACGTCGATATTCTACAGATTTCAAAGCGTCGATGTCAAACCGGCATGATGCGCCACACAGTGAGCAGGTCGACGGTAGAAGACGAAGAACAGCCAAGAACCATCCTGTGTGTCGAGAAAGCAGGACCTTCGATGTTCCACTCGGAGACAATCGATCATGTGTGTGGATCCAAAGGGCTGACTCGTCTGTTTGGTGTGGGACTCGTATCTGTTGGCAGTAGCGCAAGCGCGACCGTCGAGAGCTTTGTTGTGGAATGGCGAGAGAACTCCGAGCGCTCCCTTGAACTCATCCGTCGCGTCATGTGCCACGACGTCATCACCGCGATCGCGTTGTCTCCATGCTCGACGTGGTTGTTCACTGGTCACCAAAGTGGAGCGCTCAACGTTTGGAATGTCGGGATCAGTGGATCCAAAAAGAGCCGAATTACGAGCTATGGACTGGGAACCTCGCCACTTGAACCTGAGCCGTCAGCGTGGCACAAGAGTGCGGTCAGCTCCGTCAAGATAGGCTCGTCCGTTCCGAGTGCTGATACAGAAGACGATGGAGTAACACCGATAACGCCAACCGAAGTCATGGTGGTCACGGCAGCGAGAGATAGTGGGTTGGTGAAGCATTGGCGATTCCACGTCGACTATCAATCGAAGGTGTCGGATGATGCGTACGATCTGGGAGCTGCTAGCGCCATTTCTCGTCTCCCCGCGAGAGAGCTTTTGCCGCGCATCGAGCTTGTCGGTGCATACAATACCGATTCAAACCTGAACAGTGAGCACGAGAACGCACTGATCAAGAAAAGACAGCTCAAGAAGTTGGTAGACAGTGTCGTCGCCACTGTCCCACTATGGGTCACTATCGATGTGGGCGGCTTTGCAGAGAACTTGCTGCTGATTCTGCGGGAGGACGTGATCCACGTACTAAAAGTCCAGAGTGTGCTGCACGTGCTTCAAGCTGTTCCTGTGTGTGAAGGCATATCATCCGTCCGGATGGTGGACCACCGATCGATGCCAAAAGTGGTCGCTCTCAGTGGGAACCATCTCGCTTCCGTTCGAGTATTCCCTCTCGATTGCAGTGACCCAAATGTACAGCAACTATGTTACCAACAGCAGCTTGGTCCACCCCGTTCACAGCGATCGTCGTCTGTGTCCGCAATGGAGTGCTTCAAATTGGATCAGCAACGAGCATTTGTTGTCTACGGCTGGAGCAGTGGAGGCGTCGAAATCCACTCGTTGTATCCCAGTAGGCGAGTGGTAATGCTGCAAGACCCTCATCTCAATGTGCACATTACAGCGATAGGTGTCGTGATCCATCACAGCTCTCATGGAGTCGCAGCGTCGGAGCTGCTCCGAGCACCTGCTGCCATTGCCGGTGCGTCAAGTACAACGTCGTGGGGTGGACTACTAAAATCCAGCAGTCCGATGCTCCTCAGCGATACGCAGATGAGCAGTGGGGGTATACCTGATGCGGCAGCTGACGCTCGGCATGGCCAGAAGAAGTCGTCTACAGTGTACATCCTTGCTGGCACTGCGAACGGTCAAATCTTTGGATGGAAAGTCCCCTTGGGTCAAGATGCATCCTCGAATGCGAGCCATCAGTTTGTTTTGGAGTCGAAAATACGAGTCAACGCTGCGCATTCGACTCATGTCGTCCAGCTCGCCGAGCTACAGCACCACACGGATGGTGTGCACAGACTGGTATCTCTGGGTGCGGATGGGATGGTGAAAGTCTGGGAGTTGCCTTCAATGTCGATTGTGGGACACGTGAATGCCGCCACGGGATCCCACATGAGCATCGCCTCTTGTATGCATATTGTGCAAGGCGATCGTGGTCGACATTTAGTCGTCGGCTTTGAGGATGGGATGCTAGCAGTATGGAAATTGGATCCGCATCAAGTGTCTTTCTCTGAAGTGCAAGTGGCATCGCACCATGAGCGCAGCGTGACACGAATCTGCAACACCAACGAGACATCAGGTCGTAGCGGCAACATCGAGTTTCTGACGTGCTCACTCGACATGACTGTGATTGTTTGGTCGATTAAGGGTGGCATCGTAGAGGAGACGCGCTACTTCGATATTGGGTCTCCAGTTATTGGCATCCATGCAGTCGGAAACCAAGCTGTTGTTGCACTCGCTCACGAAGTTTGCAAATTCGATTACTGTACACAAACACCACCCAGTAGCGACGAGATCTCGCAGCGATCTTCGTTGGAGAAACTCGATCCTAATGGACGGTCGGTTGGTGCATCAACGGAGCTGCAGTTTTATGGATCTTCGCCGCGGCCAGATACCCCAACAACCTATTCAGACAATGAGGTCGAGGTTGAAAGCGATCACCCCGCACGAAGAGCTGAGCGAGTAGTGAATGCCCTGCGTATACCAACGTCTACAATCAAGGCTGAAGATTCCATCGCTATTCCAAGTGCTTCCCCGACATTCACAGCGAAGCCAGTTGACAACGAAGCGCATGATGTGGTTGCCGAAGAAACGAAAAGCGATGTCCGCCTCAAGACTCCGATTCACGGTGATGACCTTTGTGGTTACCTGGAGCAATACGTCGAGTCCCATGGCACGAATGGCACGATAGCTGCAAGCAATTTGAGCCATTTTCTTTCGACTCGACGCCTTGCGATTGTCAAAACGCCCGACTTTGCAATTCGCAAGTACTTGCAAGAAAAGAAAATCGACCCGAAGACTCGACTTAGTGTCTACGATGCA
This sequence comes from Globisporangium heterothallicum, assembly GCA_023334155.1. NCBI lineage: Eukaryota > Oomycota > Peronosporomycetes > Pythiales > Pythiaceae > Globisporangium > Globisporangium heterothallicum. Next base: position 144,244 of record JAASGH010000011.1, on the reverse strand, counting down.
TGCGAGATTCTCCTCGCGCTCCAAGACTCAGCAGACGCTAAAAAAGGGAAGCATGCCAAGAAGCAGCAACATGCAGAGAGAAAAATGCACCAAGAGAAGATCCGTTTGCGAAAACGTCATGAGAGAGATATGGCCAGTCGGAGAGCCGTTATTTCGTTCAATATCCTTGGCGAGAAATCCATTCGATGGGAAGTCCTCGAGCCTGCACATCCGAATGAACCTCCAGCGCACCAAGACGCAGATGTCGGTAGTGTGCAATGCAGTGGCGAGGCGCAAGAGCTGCAAAGCCCGAAAAGCCCATCCATCCGCGTCCCCACCGACCAAGTCTTACCTCCATCTGCTGAACGTTCCGACATTGTCGATACCGATGGTCGGAATGCGATCGCTCTTGTTGAAGGCAACGCCGAAGGTGCGAACGAAGACCTGCCTCCAAAGAGAAGACGGAGTCGCAAGATATCTGTAGCGGAATGCATTGGACCTAGAGTACGAGACGAGTTTCCGGATCCAGAGTTGATTCAAAGACTCAAGTTGTCGAAGGGTTTTCAGAGCCAGTGGTCAGGAGGGTATTGCTGGTGCGCTCCATGCTCGGAGCTTCGTGTGGCGTGGGGTGAAGAAAACAGAGCAGGAGTAGCAGCAGCCCCGACCACCTGCGAGCTCTGTCGAAAGCGAAAACACACGTTAATGCTGTCGAAAAGCGGATACCGACCTCACTTTTCCCTTCGAATGATCCTCGGCATCATTGTCGACGTGTACCATGAGCTCATGACTCCAAGTCACACGCTGCTTTTCAAGAGCGCTGCGAAGGATCCGGCAGGACCGCGAGACACTTCGAGCGATGTTTCCATCCACTGCGCACTTTTTCGTGTTTTCACAAAGAAGTTTGGCATGCCAACGGTCGTCCAAGACAAGATTAAGTTGTTCATGGTGTCCATCACGCACTTTGTCCGTGAAGTAGATGCGATTGCGGTTTTTGGCGAGCTTCTAGGGGTATTTGCAAGAGACCAGTCGTACGACGATGCCCACGTGCCTGATGAGATGGTGGCTCTCTGCGTGTGCTGCTACTCGTGGTTCTACTCGAGGGCGATGGTTGTCAACGGCGAGCCCATTCTCGGTAGCAATCGCGACTCCGGGCATAGTCTGTATGGATCGCAACTCGATGGACCAATTGAAATAGAGAATGGCAAGCGAACCAACTGGCAATTTGTAAAGCTGGAAAACGCGCTTCTCTGCGCCGAAGAGATACTGATGTATCCGCTCGTGTCCCCCGGATACTTGCGCAACATCTTGCTGTACGCAGAGGAATACGCTCAAGCCTGTCCGTCCAAACCGAATCTTGCTGGGGAGATTGATGCTCACGCCACTGACGATGGTAGGTGCAGCCGTGTGACGTGGATTGAAGTCCACCGCTTTCTGCGACTACTCGTTGGGGAATGGAAGCAGCAGAACACGGAGTTTCGCGTGGTGGAGCGGACACTCTTCGTCCAACCACTCATGGAAGCAGCACCGAGTTCGTCGACAGAAACTAGAGCAGAGGTGATCGAGAAGCTGCGCTTGATTCTAAGCTGCTTCATCTTTTATGACCACGAGCGAGAAGGTGTGATGGCGGTTGAAGACTTTGCAAACATCCTTCGTAAATTGCGATACCTGTGGCCAAATGAGAACGTGACCGCCGAAGAAGCAGCGAGCACAGACCAAGTCTCCCTGACTTTTGAAAACACAATTCTCGCTGCTAAGCGGCGCTTCGCCGATTTGGGAGGCGACGGACAGATATGCTACCTCGATTTTTGGGCGATGCTGTACATCGTTGGGGTGAAATCGCTTGCGCTCTTGAAGTTCCGAGAAATACCTTCCTTCTGTCGAGAGTACAAGCTGGACATTTCGGCTGACCTTCATGGCTTGCTGCTATGCTACATGCAGCGCTCAAGCTCCATGATGCTGCCAAGAGGATTTCAACTTGGTAAAAGCTCCGTCGACCAGCGCGTATCTGTCCAGCATCGACGTCGGGTTGGTGGTCTTCACGACGGATTGTTCACAATGCCGAACACACTTGGTACCTCGCTCTCCCTCCAGCAGCTACTGACAACAAGCGAGAAGAAAGCGCAAGACGGTGCCTTCAGCGACCAGATTTACTTGGACGGGTCGGCTCCTGCTTTGCGGCAAAACGCGAGTGTGTCGGCGATGGATCGATTTCGCCCTATTTCCCGCGATTCCAGTGACTCTCAAGGTCAACATCTCTATGGAGTGAGTCCTGTAGTGTTTGGAGTACGACCTGCGGGGGTTCGCAAGAAACCTCGGGCGTTTCTTGCGGTTTCTGCGATTGCAAACGATGTGCTTCCATCAAGCAGAGGTCTTTCGTGCGACTCCAGCGTGCAAAAGGTGAAAGGCAAAGAAGATGTCGCGTTAGCTCCTGCCAATGTCATGGACTCCAGGTCCAGTGAGCCGAACGCTGCAGCGGAACAAGAAGAATCGGCATTCTCAAATGTGTATATTCAGTTCCCGTACGTCTCGCCCCGTCACAACCGGTTGGAAATGCCACCAAGAGAGAATGGACACGCTGGGCATCACATTGTGGGACGCATTGCTCACTTGACACCAATGGATGACAATAGTGGAGCTTATCAGTGGCATGCTCAAATTATGAAAGAGCATGAAGAGCAGCAGCAAGAGACGAGTCATGCGCTCTGTGACTCGATTCTAGAAGATAGTGAAGACGCAGACCATGATGCCAGCGTTGCTCACGGTGGGACAACTTTGGATGCGAGTCCATCACGCTCTGGATCGCATCGAAATGATCGCAAGGCAAACCGGCGAATCTCCAGAGTGTCGAAGACCGCGGTCGACCAAGCAGCAGAGACCTCAGCTCCATCCAAACCGGTACCAAATATACCGACCATGGAGCCGACGACGAGGAAGAAGAAGAAGGAGAAGATGAGCGAAGCGGTAGTCGTCGTTCCGAAAATGGAGAAAGCTCCTGCTAAGACGCCAGCTCCAACCGGTGCCGTAACAGTTGACACAATCAAGCACCGTCTTCCTCCTCGAATAAACAAACCGTCCATCAACGAAAACGTTGAGCCTGAGCAACCACCTCCAATGCACGAGCCAGCTGGAGAAATCGAGAAATGGGAGACAATGGTTGAGGACAATCCGATCAAGGCTGAGACGTGGAAGCCGGAAGTAAAGGATACGCTTGAGCTGTTGGTCACCGATGCAACCGAAGCTGTGGTTGCTCTAATGACCTTCTTGCCGGTTGCACAAGTCCAGTCGATACCTTCTATCGTATGCGAAGTGGATCCAAGTGCGAAAGATGCTGTTGGTGCAACGGAAGAGTTCGGAGAACCAGAAGATGATGATGAAGAAGAGTCCGGTGGTGATGATGAATGCGATGATCAAGGTGAAGAAGTTGATGCTGAGGAGGAGGAGTGTCAAGACAGCTCGGATGACGCGACAGCTAGGACTGCTAGCATCGAGTCGGCGCCAGCTGAATACGCTGACTTGAATGTGGAGACATCGCTTCAAACAAACGCGAGAAGCGAAAATGCTGAAGGATGGGTTTCTGCCAAATGTTTAGGTGCGGAAGAAAACGGCAACCAAACCCCCACACCTGATGAATTGAGCGCATTGGTGCTAGAGAAGGAGAAAGGCAAGTTTATCCCTGCTGAGCAACCGACTGTCACAGAGGTTTCTTCAAACGCAAGTGCCACTGCCCGCGCTTTGCCACAAGAGATCCCCGCAGTGGTTGATGCATCTCCTCGCGTACTTTCCATTGAGGCACCGATCCCCGTGCAGCATGCTGTAGTTCAGTCGACAGCACCCGCGAAGGGTTTGAGCCGACCAAAGAGTCCAAGGAAAGACGCAAGTGCTCCTCCAAAGGGAAGCGATTTATCGTCCCACCATTCATTTCGCTTTTCGCAGCAGCCAGCATTTCGTTCGACAGCACCTGCTCTTAATAACCCGTTTCGGTCGGGTCAGTGGAATCCCGATGATGACTCTGACAGTGACGACGAGCAAGCGAAAAAAGCTAGTGTCTCTGCTGGTGCTGTTGATGAGAATGGCGACGGGGATGACGATAATATAGAGGACATTGAGCTGAGATTAACACCCGAAGCGCTCCAGGCTTTTCGAGCATCATTCGGTCCAAGAATGCATCGCAGTGGATTGAATCCGGGTGTGCGGCCACCTCTACGCCACTTTGGCGTCGGGGTGACAGCTGTAAACCATTTCGATAGCTTGCCGTCTCGTAAGAGGGGTTTGACACGCGAGTCCAATCTGAGTGCTTCACGTCGAAAAACAGGCTCTGTGCTAGCCGCGCGTCTTGACGAGGAGGCGGAGCGTGCGCTGTATGGCGACAAGCCTCCAAGTGCGCTTGGGGACGGAATTGTGTTTACTGCTGAAGCAGAAGAGCACATGCAGCAGAGGTGGCTTGCCTTTTTCAATCACGCCGAGACGACGATGTTTTCGCCTTTGAAGCAAGAACTCGAAGATCGTGAAGAAGCCCAGCGAAGGGAAGAGGACGAGCAAAGTAAACTCATAAAAAAGCGTCAGGAGCAGCAAGCTCAAGATACGCTTCGACTGCAGCAATCAAGAAGAGAGAGTGCGGTGATCGCAGCGTCGAATGGAGGAAATGCAGAGAAAAGTGCGTCAGCGGGTGCAGCAGACTCGGCGAACTTCCGTTTGCGGCGGATGACACGGGAGAGCTGTCATGAGCTTCTGAACGGATTGCAGTATGGTGTCAGTGTCGAGGGGGAATGTAAGAATGTCGAAGAGGCTCACTATTTCTTCCTTGAGTACAACCCCGATGCGGATGGCTCGATTTTGACTCTAAAGCTGCGTGTCGAGCGCGGAGAAGCCAAAGTGTTTATGTCCACCGAGACCAAAGTTCCCTGCGCGAGCGATTTCATGTGGCGCTCGGTAGAAACGTCCAAAGGGTTCCGTGAAGGAGAGGGACAAAAACTTGTCCTCTATCCCCATCAACTCGCAAAAGTCGTGTCGACTGCTACAGCTGCTTCTGCGGGTCAAGTCGCTGGAAGCGACAGCCATGGAAGCTCGTTGATCCCGTTTTACATCTCTGTGACTGCAGTGGAGGCAGACACAAAGTTTGCGTTGTCAATAATGGCGTCAGGGCAAAAGATTGAACCGTCTCGAGCGATCGCAACGGTCGACAGCCTCATCGAGCAGTTTAACCAGCTCTCCAAGTCCTTTGAAGGTCGTGCGTCTCCAAGATGTAGTGCTCCAGTATCGTCAATTGCCAACGTCGAGAAATCCCCGTCACTACTGCTGCGACATGTAAACGGAGAGGAAAACTCGTGCGCGCGTCAGTCGGGGGATCTCGATGCGAGCTCGAAACCTAGACTTTCCGGTTTTGGCGGCAAAGGGTGTCAGCAGCGGTCTGGAAGCTTCGTAGATCACATGCAATCTCATCGTAAGATCAGCAGATTCGGAACCAAAGAGGACGAAGAGGTTGGCGGGAGCTTTGCAGTCGACAATCAGAATCCTGGCAGCGACGGAGACAGCGATGCCGACGAGGACGCCGAAGGTGAATCCTGCTCCCCCGATGCTGGAGAAGATGTGCGGTCGTTTCAGCACCTTTTGGAATCGATCAGTGAAAAGCGTGGGTATGACGCATCCAGATCAAAGTCATTTTTCCTCGCAGGACCAACAAGTGATCAATTTGAGTTCATACAGGACGAAGAGGCAAATCTGAAAGAAACCACGATCCGATTATCGCCAGAGCGGGTCAAATCGACCAATATGAAAAAAAAACCTTTCGAATCGAGTGGGCAAGATGCAATCACTGTGGCTACTGAACGACGCCTCACATTACATTCCAAAAAGCAGCTGATCAGTGCTCGCAAAGGTTCGCGTGGGAGGTTGATGCAGCGATTGTCGCCATTGAAGCCAGGAGGGGGAGCTGCTCTACTTGGTGGTAAGAATCCAGCAGCAATAACAACGCTTCGAGTGGCAAAATGTACTCCAAAGCCGGTCGCATACAGTCTTAGCTCACTGGATCGTGCTCCCCACCATACTGCTACCCCGTCCAGTACTACGCTGCAGGCTCCGCGCAAACCCATGCTGCCTCAGGTCCATTCGACCTCGTCTCTTCCAACTGGATCGCCAAGGTCGCCTTTGAAGCCACCAATATAACACTAGTCGCTATCTTGATGTTCCTTGGATTCAAACGCGAGAAGCATCACGATGCTGCGGACATCAAGACTACAGTCTAGCACATTGACCACGATCAGCTCCTATCAACAGGGAGAGAGTGAGAGGATGTCGCCTTCCTCTTCACGCAAGATAGAACCAAACGATGCAGTCTTTACTTTCGGGTCCTGTTCCGAGTTTAAGAGTGAATCCGTGTGCATCGGACGATGGCTTTTGGCGATGTTGTATGCAACGACGTTGGCCGTAGTCCTGGGAATCCGGTCTACGACAAAGAGAAAACACATCTCAGGGCTACCCGCTCGAATCCCATTTCTGTAGGAAATCACCTGGGGAGAATGCTCGCTACACCTGATACTTGCCACCTTCTCGGAGCACCCGATTGCCTCTACTGCAGTGAAGCTGGACATTTCTCCTCATCATGCCAAATGCTGCCAGCCCATCACGTGCACATGGCTCGAAAACACTCGGTCAATAGGATGAGTAGACCAGGGCTCTCTCCCAAACAGCTCAGAGAAGGATCGGAGTGTCCCATCTCGCCTCCATAACGCTCTCGCTAGCATCTCCCGTTCACGGAGGAATCTAGAAGCTCTTTCACTTCCTTGTACTCCAGTCCAGCAGCTGTGACGGTGTCCACCGCAGGCTTCTCCACGGGGAACCAGAGGAAATCGGGGTGGTTCTCGCGTGAGTTGTCGACCCACTCGCCTCCGATGATGTTTTCGTCGTCGTCCAGCTCGAGAAGGTAGCTGTACTCGGCGCTTTTCGTGCTCTTGTCGACTTTCCCGTTGCTCACAAGCGGTCCATTCTCGCTGGACTCGACGATCCACTTGAAAAGTGTCTTGACGAACATGAGCTTTTTGGCATCAGGGTTGAATGGGTAGCTGTTGGTCTTGAAGTACTTTGAGCCGGCTTGCTTGGGGTCCATTGGGGAGGACTGCAGCACTTCGTAGCTTCGAACAGGCTGGTTCCACACCTCAGCCCCCGCTGTGACGTCGATGATGAACGACCGGTTCAGGTTCCCCAGCATGTTGGTGATGGCGATGTGGAAGAACCCGGGACCAACGTCTCGACGCGTGACGTCTTTGAATCGCCCATACTGGTCCTTGTTGTTGCGCTCGCCGTCTTTCCCGTTGAAGCGTGTCCCCGTGAACACGGTTTCAATGTGAGCTCCATCGTACGCCATGGAGACGAGTGCCTTGATATCGAAAGGCTGGAAAGTGACGTCGTTCTTGGTGACTGGACACTTCGGTTCTGGCTCGAGAAGAGCTGCTGGAGCCCACGCGTGACAGATCCCGAACCACGTTGGGATGCAGTATCCTTGAGACTGACCTTCGCGTTTCGCGCACATACCGCTGTCGCTCGAGAACATGCACTCAAAGTCGCTGGAACACGATTTGCGGGTCTTTTGCGAGAGCACTCCGTTCACTTCGGACACTTTGGTCATGAACGCTTTGACGTCATGGCCGAAAGCCTTCGCATACTTCTCAGCGGGACTTGCCGACTTTTTGTCCCATTTGTAGTTGATACTGTCTTGAAACACTGGCCAGTAGCTGCTTGGCCATGGGATCGGGTCGATCCCAGCTTTCTTTGGTAAGTCACCAAACTTGCGCACCATCGGCACTTCGAAGAAAGTCTCAAGTCGGGTCAGATCTTCATTCGTTGCCACTTCTAGTTTACGCGTCGGTGCTGCGGTCGTTGCGTTTTCGTAGTCGGCGGAAACCACGCGACTTGCTCCATTTTGTGCACCCGCGGCTGTCTCATTCTCTTGATCGGTCGCACTTGAAGCGAGCAGCTCGGCTAGTGAATCTGGAAGACTCCTCGCCATCGGGTGGTACGCGGCAGAGGAAGGAGGCAGCTGGGCTCCAAACGCTGGATGGTTCGTATCAAGCGTCACCATTTTCCCACCAGGTGTGAACGGATTGTACTCGATGGGGGAACTCTCGACGAGTGCGATCCAATGGAGCGAGTTTTGCAGTGCAAATGCGGTTGAGAGCAACCGTGACGCGGAGAATCTCGCCATCTTTTGCGCTCGGATCTTGAAGAATGGGGCGAAAATTCCTCCAGGTCGGGACGAGGAATATACAGAAGTGAAGCTCTGCTTTCCTCTCTGTATCCCATGACAGGAAGCCCGCAGCTGCTAACGGAAAACATGCAAACACAGACGAAGAGGTACCCAGCAGATAGACCAAGCTGCGACGCAATGGGTGGGACCGACTGCTGTCCGCTACTTCGTCGCTGCCGTGCATCTGCTCCAAGATCTGGCGGTCCGTGGACGACCATTTCAGTGCGCAGTTCAAGCTTGAACCCACCCAGCTGGAAGCTTCATGTAAAGTCGCACCGCCCGCATTCGAGGAGCTCACGCGTCTGATTGGCAAGCGATCCATTCAGTGGACAGTTGTTGTCGTTGGTAGCGCAATGTGATGGAAACGGGTCAAAAATTTGGCCAAGTGAGCTGCCCGATTTCGTTGATGGATCTCATGGCTGCGCTTCTACGAGAAGCCGCATCGGCTCGTAAAGATCGGGCGATTCGGGAAGGTGCTGTCTTCTAGGCAGTTCGTCGAGGTAGCCCTGCATGCACGTTCGAGACCACAGTCGACCTTTGTGATATAGACGCGCGGGAGTCGATTCTACGACCGACTGCGTTTACTCGCACTGCTGGCGGTGTGACAGTCTCAATTTCGACTCATCTCTCTCTCGCAAAACATTCCTGAACAACATGGAAAGCAAACTTGCTCGGTGGTACACATACATTTACTGCAAAACACTTTCATACATACACATGCACCTCCAGGTGCAACAACCTTTTTCTATGCTCCAGGTCACAACAAAAGACCCACTTCAACAATAACAACAGCGTTGTTGTTAACAAGGAAACGCACTAGCACTCTCCTGCCACGGACGCCCGCAAGAGCTCTTTCACTTCCTTGTACTCCAGCCCGACTTCGGTCGTGGAGCTGGCATCCGGCTGCGAGGCTGGGAACCACAGGAAATCTGGGTGGTTCTGGTTCGAGCCGAAAAGCCACTCCCCGCCGATGATGTTGTACTTGTCGTCGGTTTCCAGCAGGTACTCGTAGTCCGCGAACTGGGTATGGGCATCCACTCGGTTTGTAGACACCAGAGGACCATCCTCTCCGGCCTCGACGATCCACATGAAGCGAGTCTTCACCTGCAGCAGCCACTTGGCGTTCTCGTTGAATGGATACGTCTCTCGGTTGAAGAAAGTTCGCCCCGCGATCTCTGGCGTGTGCCACGCCATCTCGAGCACTTCAAAGCTGCGCACCGGTTGGTTCCAGACCTGCGAGCCAGCCGTGACATCGACAATGAACGTGTGGTTCAAGAGTCCGAGCAGGTTCGTCGTCGCGATGTGGAAGAAACCTGGACCGAGATCTCGTCGAGACGCGTCTCGGAAGCGTCCGAACTCGTCCGTGTTGTTTGCAGCAGTGTCAGGACCATTGAAACGCGAGCCAGTGAACACCGTCGGTAGTTTCGCGCCATCGTAGGTGAGCGAGAGCAAGCCCTTGATATCGAAAGGCTGGAAAGTGACGCCGTTCTTGGTGACTGGGCATTTCGGTTCGTCCTCTAGGATCGCAGCGGGAGCCCACGCATGGCAGATGCCAAACCAGGTCGGGATGCAGTACCCTTGGGTTTTGCCCTCACGCTTGGCGCACACGCTCGAGTCTTTCAAAGGGACGCAGTCAGCGTCCGAGGTGCACGATTTACGGTGCTTTTGCGAGTCGATGCCATTCAGCGACGACACCTTCTCAACGAACGCCTTGCTGTCGTGACCGAACGCCTTGGCGTACTTCTCAGCGGGACTGAGCACGCCCGCGCCTTCCTGCCACTTGAAGTTCAGGGAATCCTGGTGCACGGGCCAGTAGCTTGCTGGCCACGGGATCGGGTTGATCGCAGCTTTCGTCGGCAGCTTCGTCAGGTCTCGCACCATCGGGGTCTTGAAAAAGAGCTCCAGGCGTGTCAGGTCCGTCGTTCCGTGGAGCTCCAGTCGGCGTCGGGAGCTCGGCGAGTCAGTGCCGGCGCTCACAGCACCGGGTAAGCCGTCGTCGCTGTTGCCGCTGATCGTGTCGAACGTCGTGGTCGTGGTCGTGGCAGCAGCGTCATAGGCAGCGCCGATGGCAGGGTGGTGGTTGTCGAGCGTGGCCACAGGACCGACGTCCATGCGCGGGTTGGACTCGATGGCGGAACCGCTCACAGAGCTCTGCAGGAGCGCGAGGGCAAAGGCGGCACGCAGTATTAAAAAGTGCACCATTGTCAATGAAAGCTTTCTACTGAACTAGTGCACTGTAGGACGAGGAGCTCAAAAGCAATGCGTTCGGATCACGAAATGAAGCAATGAGACCACGCAGTCGGGGAGACAGCGGGATTTGCGGAGCTGTCGCTGGGAGTTCAAGCTGGAGTCCGGAGCTGGCTCGGCTCGGCGATTCTCGTTGGCCATGTGGCGCTGTGGGATCCTTGAACCAATATGGGCGATCCGATCCAATATGGCGGGACGCTGTGCGAAAGGCTGGCACGAGGGCAGTGTTGGTATGGTATTCGTTTCCGCTGTGGAGGTGTATGGGTGTGTGTGTGGCCCCAGCTGGTAGAAGCCATGTAGAAGCTTGCGCTATGCGGCCATTCTACGGTCCGACTCGAACGGCACGTTCTTTAGCCAGCTCGAAAGTCGCGCTTTCTACTCTGATAAGCAGTACCCGACATATGTGAGCGTTGCCGTACTTAGAAAGACTTTGGATGTGCGTTTATCGTCAACATGGTTTGAGAGATGCTGATTTGACGTATAGGGGTAAACAATTACCTGAGAGGTTTTTTGGTTTTTACGTCGACTTCCCACCAGCTGCTTCAATAGAACGGAAACCGAAGAAAGATCCGGATCCAGTCGCCTCTTTAACTTAATGCAGACATTTATCAGGTTAAACGAACTGTTTCCAGAGCATCGATCAGGTTAAACGATCAATCGATTGCATGGATGGAGATCAAAAATAGGGGAGGAAAATGCTGTTTTCGAAGTGAAGGGAATATGCAGGGATGCGATTTGGCGGTGGAAATGGTCCGAGTCGACAAGAAGAGCGCTGCGAAGGACTCACATGCTGGCTTTCTGACCCGTTCGGATGAACATTTTCTCCTGATCGAGTAGGTCGTCGTCTCGACCTTGGGAGCTGCTGCGGCTGTTTGGTTCTTTCCCGTCGTCGTGGTCGCGCAGATCGCGCAGCTCGTGTGCGTTCTCCGCCAACGAGATCTCGTCGGATGGAGATATCGCGGCGGCGCGCGCTTTCTTCTTGGCCTTCTTGATTTTCCTGGGCACACGCAGCGCCGTTCCGCAATGGCGGCAGAAGTTCGAGTCCTGCTGGTGGAGTCCGCGGAAGCAGCGGGTGCATTCGCAGTTCAAGCGCAGAGCTTCCTCTTCCGTTTGTGTGTTGAGCACGAGAGGGCACGCAATGACGCCGTAACCAGTGAACATGACGACAGCAGCGATGAGGCGGCCTGGCACGGTCTGCGGAGCAATATCCCCGTACCCCACCGTCGTGAGCGTCACGACAGCCCAATAGAGACTCACGGGGATGTTGGAGAACCCGTTCGCCTCGCCTTCGATCAAGTACATGGTGCACCCAATCACGATGATCAAGGAGAACACGGTGAACATGAACACGACGACACGCATCTTGTTTGCGTCGATGTTTTCGCTCAGCGCGCGTGCTGCGTCGACAAACTTCACGAGGCGAAGCACTCGGAACACGCGGATGACGCGAAAGATACGCAGCGTCGCCAGGTCCGCGAGCGGTCGGGCCGGTGGGAGAAAGAAGGCTGCATCATATACCATGTTGACGGTTAGTAGACCGCAATCCACGAAAGGGAGGAAACGAAGGAAAGAGCACGTACTGATGAAGGTTGGAACGATGGACGAGATATCGACAATCCCCATGGCGCTGCAGATATACTCGCGGGGTCGGCGGAGGCACGAGACGCGCAACACGTACTCGACAGAGAAAATCAGGGTGAAGACCACTTCGCAGCCATAGATGAATTCGCCGTGGTCTTCACGGATGTGGTGCACACTATCCATGATTGCTGCGGGTAAACAGAGAATGGTCAAGAAGGACGAAGGAGAGAGAAAGTTAGGACGACTGACTGCAACCTCCGGTATGTAGGAAGAAAGTGCTACTGACCGAGGGTAACGCTCGCCGAGATCATGGCCAGCAGGATGACACCGCACACCTGGCCGTGCATGGTGTTGCTTCCGAAGAACGTTTCGTGGATGAATTTCCAGAACGGTCCGTCGCGTGCCTCGCCGTACTCTTCCTGCTCACAGATGCCTTCTTCCGAGATGTCCAGCTTCTGCCACGTCTGCTTGATGGCCGAGTTGGGCAGCCGCAAGAAATTGCGCATGCGCGTGCGCATGCTCATCGGCGTGTTGGGCTCAATCTGGTCGCCATCGTACTCGAGAGCGTTGGATTCCTGTGGCAGCCACATCGTTTTCCCGCCTGCACCCCCGCTGCCATCGTAGTCGTGACCTGTGTGCGTTGCGTTGCGGATCTCGATCTCCACTTCCTCGTCCTCTTCCGCGTCATTCACCTCGGGAGTGTCATATCGTTCCGGCGCTTTCGTCGTCGGAGACATTTGGAGGGATTTGTCGCGCAGGAACAGTCGGGTCGACAACGATTGGGATGGACGCGGCTTCGCCTTACTTTGCGACCGTGAAAGAGCGATATGAAGGCCATGGATGAGCGCAGAGTCGACAGCCTTGCGTGCACCGAGTTGCCCCGAAGAGCTATTTCCATCTCGGTCCCTAAAATTACTTTTGATGCGCGAGCGAGCCCAGATTCCGAGTCACTAAATATGGGTGCACACTAGCTCACTTGATGCCCATCAACCCGCCAGATCTTTCACCCTGCTATCAATAGAATCGAGTGAGAAGCGCTTGGTTCGGTGCTTGATTTGGCGCTGCGTGAATAATTATAGATTCGAGCACGGATCGGTGCGAGTCAACCTCCCTCGGAATTCTGCACTGGGACTTTGCCTGTCCATCCCCTCGACCGCCAGGAACAGCGACGTCTCTCGTTCTGCTCATTCAGGTCACTTGTGCGGAAAGACTTTGTGGCGTCAAATCCGCAACAAAGAGAGGTGGGCAATCCAAACAAGAGACCGAGGGTGGAAATATATGTAGTAGTATTCCAAAAACATATCAAGAAGCTGCGCTGCTCCGCCTCCTAGTATATATCTACACAATGATTGACACTACGCCTTGCATCTGGCCGTACTTTATATCTCTTAGCGGTTGCGAAAGCGCAGGGACTTACAACTTCAGGGGGAGCACGTCCTTGTGGTACTTGGCACGGAAGTAGTTGCGCACGGGACCAAGCACGATCAAGTACTCGTACAGGATGGCCACCGCGGTGTTCGCCATACCGATGCCGAACAACTCCCAACGGAACGACACGGGGAGCGGCATATCTGGGAGCGACACAACGTTCGTGCTCGACGCGACACGGAATTGGTCGGTGAACCGCGTTGGAGGACCCAAGAACAAGATGCACAGCACGACGAGCAAGAGCGCATAGTAGAACATGAGGAAGAAGTTGCGCCACACTGGACGACGGAACTTGGAGCCAAGACTCATCGTGATGCCAGTGACCATTTGCTGCCAGCAGACCAAGAACCACAAACTCGAGCCGAGGTTGCTGTCCTGGAGTTGCCACCACTGCACAAGGTTCACGTTGGCAGGCGAGAAAGGACAGTACCACACTTGACCCATGACGTACTTGATACCAGCGAACAAGAACAGCGCGTGGATCACCCAGGCACCGACCAGGGAGAACAGCGTCGTTGGACCCACAAGACTCGACGTTGGACGCTCCGTGCCAAGCACCTTTTGAGGACGGCAGCGAGTGATACTGTACGAGAGACCGACAAGGATGGCGCCGTCAAGGTACATGAACCCGAATTGAGAAATGAACACACCGTTGTAGTACATCACGAAACGGCAACCGATACCGATCAGACCGTACATGATCAAGTACTTGACACTGCCAAACGACGTGGCCAACGCACCACGACCTTCAAGCACCAAGTCGACAATCGACTGCAGCGACCGGGTCTTCGACGTGAACGGAGACACCACCGACGCTTCAGCATCGCTCAACGCGACACCCACGTGGGCAATGCGCAAAGCACCACAATCGTTACCGCCATCACCGCACATACCGGTCACGGCACCAGCAGCCATGTGCAGCTTCACACACTCTACCTTGCCACCAGGAGTCATGCGACTGAAGATACGGATGTGGAGCAACAGATATTGGATTTCGCCCATCTTCACCAAGTAGTCGAAAGCCTTGCCCGTGACAGCGAGCTCGACGCTGCTGTTGAACTTGATGAAGTCAGCGATCTGTTCGCTCGAGTACACGACTTGCGAGTCAACGTCCTTCCAGACAAGCGACGTACCCTTCTCAGCATCCGCGACCATGTCGCCGAGGATCACGTTCGAGTCGGCTTCCACCATGCCACTGGCACGAGCGATGAAGCAGCCCGTCATAGCGTTATCACCCGTGATCATGACCGAACGAATGTCGCCCTGCTTCAAGGTCAAAAGCGCATCGCGCGAGTCTTCCTTCAACTCGTTGCGGAACATGATCAAACCCAAGAGCGACAGACCTTCTTCGACAGCGTCACGGCTGGCCAAGAACGCTTGGAGTTCAGCGTCAGCGAGCGAATCGATTTCCTTGAAGGCGATCCCGAGCACGTAGCAACCGTCCTTGGCCAGGTTCTCCGCGGTTTCCGTGTAGTTCGCTGGCACCGACTCGACCTTCGACACGGATTGCATCTTCTCGTACGAACCCTTGCAGAACACGTACAACTTGCCCGTCGCGGTGTGCTTCATCACCACACTCATCGACATGCGGTGGTGGTCGAACTCGAAACGCTTCACAAATTCGAGCTGCTCCTCGCCGTCAGCCGATTGCACGACCGGCAGCTTGCCTTCGCTCTCAATGAGCTTCCATTGGGTGCTCTTGAACATACGCACCTCCACTTCGTTACCGACCAACTCGCCGTTCAGCGAACCGAGGGCGTGGGTCGACGCCAAACTGTACTTCATCAACGATGGGAGGGATTTGACAGTCACGTCGTTCACTTCAGGCAAAAACTCCGTGGCGCCAGGAGCAACAGGCACGCATCCTCGGAAGTCCAAACCTTCCTTCGTGATCGTCCCGGTCTTGTCGAAACAGAACACGCGGACCTTTCCACAGAGAGTGATGCGCTGAGGGTTCAAGCAGAACACGTCCTTCTGCTGAAGACGCTTCGCGGCGTTCACCTGACCGATGGTGATGACCACAGGGAGCAGTGGGTTCAGCACCGCCGAAAACATGAACATACCGTACACGAACGCGAACAAGGTGTTGCTCAAACCGGCGTTGTCCATCAAGAACTTCATGGCCAAGTACGCAGCGACGAAACCGAACACGAACAGGAACGAGAACACCGCCTTCAGGTGCTCGTCGTACTTGAACTTGATGGGGGCAGGGAAAAGAATGGCTTGCACCAACTGACCACGGCTCGTGTGGGCACCAGTCGACTGCACCACAGCGAGGATTTCTTCATCGCGACCCGACGCGAGCGTCTTCGTGCCCGAGAACAACGTGTACTTCTTTCCGGCGCCTTCGGCAGAGTAAACATCGCTGCTGTCGTTTGGCACGGGGAACTTTTGCACGGGCATCGACTCACCGGTAAGCATCGACTCATCGCACACCGTGGCACCCTTCACAACGACCAAATCACACGGGATGATCCAGTTTTCCGTCACCTTGACGAGATCACCAGGGACCACGTCGCTCGACGCCACGGTCACCCACGCGTCATCGCGCTTCACGGTCACTTCCGATTGGTAGTGGGTCATCTTCACAATGGACTCGAACATCCCGCGCTTGGCAAAGATGTTCACACTGGCGGCCACGACGATGACGACCGTGTTCAGAGCAGCGACCCACGTGTAGTCCGTGAAGTACCAGACGTAGTAGCACATCAACTGGTAAATGTAGAAGAACGAGAAGAATTCGTCGACGACGGACTTGGCGATCGAAGGCATCTCGACTTCGATGGCGTTACGGCCAACGATGTCAAGGCGACGAGCGTGCTCATCAGAGGAGAGACCCTGCGAGTCCGCGAGGATGCGGTCGTAGGTGTCGCCCAAGACAACCGACCCAGGGATGAATCTGCCCTCCATGTCGTCAAAAGTGTAACGCAAGTGTTGGAATTCCAGGTAACGGACACCGTACGTAGTGGTGAACACGGGTACAGTGGCTTCGAAACCCTCACGGACGTTAGGGAACAGGAACTTCTCAACCTTGTTGACGAATTGAGAGATACCCGAGCGATCAGCGAGAAGAACTTCCGTCGGTTCAGGCTTGAACAGCGTGACGCGGTTGCATCGAGCCAACGACGATGGGATACGGAAAAAGTTGATGAGCTTGTCGCTGTAGATCACGATAAGAGCGAACCACACCGACGCGACCACCCACAGAACAATGAACACCTTGATGATGACGTTGATAGGATCGAACCACGAGTCGTACCCGCCATCGCCAGCGAACTTGCCCGTGTTATCACGGATCACAAGGATGATCGGGATGTTCAAGAACACGGTCATAAGCACAAAGTACGCGAACACCGCCTTGCCAAAATACGACGTCGTGTGGCCCACCTGCTCAACGTCTTCCACGCTGTTGCGGAGTTGCACTTCCGTCGCGCGCATGGCGAGCGATGGCACATTGACCGACTTGGCCACGTCTGGGGTTTCCGGACCGCCGCGGTTGTCCAAGAGCTTCATGTTGCCTTCGTCGACGACGACAGCGACTGGCACATCCAAAACCGACGCGGGCTTGTTCGACGTGGAGCGAGACATGCGAACGATGGTCCAGACCAAAAGCAACACGAAGCACAGACCGTAGATCACGTACAGGAAGATGAAAGCAGGCTCCGTGAACGTTGTGAAACGGAAGTTGCCCGCGCCGAAGCCGTTCGAGCACTTGTCCTTTCCACTCTCCGTAACATTCCAGCAATTGGCGCCAATTGGGAGCATGGCGTTGTTGTTCTTTGGGTTTGGCACCGACCACCAGAAGACCGTGCCGTCTTCCGTGCCATCTTCCAACGACGCGTTCAGCGTGAAACGGGTGTCGCCGCTGGATGGAGCAAAGGTACACTCTTGGTTGAGCAAGATGGAGCCCTTGCTCGCAGTCGCGACGAGGCGACAGGTCTTCTCCTTGTCGCCGTAGGTGTACGAAGGCGAGTCGGGGCGGTACATCGAGAGCTCCTGGCCATCCGGCACCCAGTTGATCTGGCGGCTCTTCTTCCAGCCTTCTTCGTAGTAGCTGGCGAACTCGCCGCCTTCGGGCCGGTTGAAGCGCGTGTACAGCGCGTACGAAGGCTTCTCGGCGCCTTCGGCGGTACCGAGGTCACAGCAGTAGAACTGCGGGGCGTGGTTGATGGGACACGCCGCGTAGTCATACTGGGAGGCTGTGGCGGCAACTTGCGGCGCCAGCGTGGCGACCACGAACGCTGCTACCGACGCGAGCGTTTGAATCATCATCGTGCTTTGCTTGGGCGGCGGCGGGTTCACGGGGAACGAGCGGACGCACTTGGGGAGGACGACGACGATTGTAAAGTGAGCGATTGGCTGGGTGGCGCAGCGCGCCTTCCTGTCCGCTCTCGTTGCCGCAACACGTCAACAGCAGGAGAGGGTGGCTGGTCCCTTTCGCTCTTTGCCGATGTACCGTGCTGGAGATAGATAGGGGAGGAAATGGCTTGTCTGCCCCCTCGTTTCCGAGTCCGAGACACCAAGTGCAGGTTCCGCACGAATCGGGTCACAAAACTCGCTCTCTCACCCTTTCTCCCATTGGTGCACAGCCATCTGGTTGATGCGGAGGCTACTGTACCGTAGCCAACAAGACGATACCTACACCTGCGCATCCTCCATCAACAAGGTTTGGCTAAGAAAAAGGCTCCGAGAAACCCTACTCGCGGGTAAAAACGAGAGCGGATCTGTCGAGTATTGAGCTCGCACCAACTCAGCGTCGACGCTCGGATTGGAAGACGATGTATAGAGCGAAGTGCCGGTTTGCAGGACGGAAAATCTGATTTGTGCTGCACAATTGCAACCCTGCGAGTCCGCCACAGAGACGCTCCTTCACATGGCCATCAACAACAGAAATGTCGAGCACGGAATGAGAGGCGAGCAAGCGCGATTTCCGAGAGATGGCGCGTGTAAGATCATAAACAGAGTCGGAGACCAGTGCACCGCACGGTCGAGTCGTTGTTTTGTGTTTCCTCACCGATTCAAGAATCAGACACCGCGTTCGAAACCCCTCTCGAAGACCTGCTTTTTGTGGGATGCGAAGTCGGTTCCTGTCCCGGCTCTGGACGACGGATGGGCGATGTGGTAGTCACGACGGATCTGCTGGGATAAACCGATTGACATCCATCCGCAAGAAGCGAATACGACGGCACTATCCACAAAAGAATTCTGCGATATGGAGTCTGTGCGACCAGCAACAAACAGCAACCGGCAGAGAGATCCACGCAGCATAATGCAGACGGCCAGGCCAGACTGCGGTGCAACCTCCCTACCAAACACGCGAGAAACCATTTCTTCCGACTGGAACTCAACCACGTCAGGACTGCGCGCGGTTGATCAAGAGGATCCACCTCATGCTTCATCCTCATTCGCTGATGCGACTCAACATCGAATTACTTTGCACCAGGTACCGCCAATCGCATATTTCTTCGTTCGTCGAGGCAACACGGACCATCTCCATTGCTGGTTGTCAGTGTGTGTCCTGCTGGCGAAAACAAAAGCAGGACACACACTGACAACCAATTGTGGAGAATCAAACAGGGGTTCTTTTTTTTGTCGTTGCAGGTTCCTAACTCTTGACCCAACAAGAGCGAAATCGATACTGTGCATCAGACGAAAAGCACGTGCGCTCGGGACGTCGGCGCATACTAGGCTGGATGCACGCACGAGGCTCGCTGCTCTGCTGGATGCGTGCTGCAGAGAAGCAATCGCGTTCCACTTCTTCGAGAAACGCGCCGAGCGACCACTTCAAACCATCTTCCTCGATGGACAACGACCCAGTCAAAGGGGTGGGGCTAACGCACAGCTCCGAACACTGCCGCTAGACTCGAGGGTTCGCTGCAGCAGAGCCACTCAATCGCATGACCTGATCGCCGACCGGATGCTATGCACGCATTTGCTTCCCCGCCAAACCCCAGGTCACTCGACATACCACGCGCGGTCGCGAAAAGAGCCACAGATACAAACTCCTGTATGAAACATGGAGGGACAAAGAAAAACCTCGCGCTTTGTGCTTGCTCACTCGCTCTCTCGCTCTCTCGCGTCCCAGCTTCACCCAACAAACCGCGAATCACGTCGACGTTGGGTGCTGCACCACGAGCTTGAAGTGTGGATGGAAACCATACCGGCGGTCTCCAATTTCAACATCAATGTGCCAGAACAAACCAAATCGTTCGGCTCTTTCGAAAGACAGAAAGGAAACCGAAAAAAGTGTACATATCCGTGAACGGAGTGCGTTAAGATGGGGGAGATGGAAGACATGCATACGGTAAAGCTGAATGCGAATGGGAGCCTTTTGATGCTTCCGGACTGTTGTTTGGACCGGAGTCTTCTCATCTCCGCATTGAAGCACGAGGTTCGGCCAGCATTGTCGACGAGATCTCGCTGACGTTACCGTACTTTTTCGAACCGGGTCGAGGGTGAGGTCACGCGGACCGCCACGTCGCCTGGCGTCATCCGCAATCCCACCCAATCACTTCAAGTCACCCATGTCGCTGGTGTGACGACGACGACGCAAGCGACCTACCGTCTCGGCATCTGTAAGTACGACCGCGGATTCTGTCGAACTCGGTGGCGAATATCACTTTAAAGAACCCGTGTACTTGAAGTTTGTATCCCACTTCAATGCCAGCCATGCAAAGTTCAATGTCGAAATTGGTGCCAAAATGGTGATTCCAATGCCTGACTTGTGCACGTCGAAGATCGTGGAGCTCCCAAGTGTGCACACTGACGCATGCGAATGCAATCTCACAACCCCGGAGACATGGGACCACGGAAGAGGATCAAACGGGAGAGAAGAAGTCCGACCACAATCGATCTCGTCCAGCAGCTTCGATTCGATTTTGCACTGCACGGAACAGCTCACTTGGCTTCACTCGCATTCACGGTGGGAAGGAGGAGCGCGTGTGGCGGGGGATTCTGTGCAACGTTCGGGATGGAGAGTGGTCGTGTTTCTCCACGTTTTCCAGAGCGCTTCGAAATTCGTCCAGGATCGTCCTCGCATAGTGAAGTCAAGTGAGAATCATATGTCGACAGCAAAAACCGCTGTTGGGATCTGCTGCTCGATACAGTAGATTCTGATGTGGAGATGATGCGCTGTCATGCCTGAATGCGAGTCGCAGCTCCTCTCGGGCTCCTCACTTTACACTCAACGCGTTGGCT
The DNA here is from genome assembly GCA_023334155.1 of Globisporangium heterothallicum. Classification (NCBI taxonomy): domain Eukaryota; phylum Oomycota; class Peronosporomycetes; order Pythiales; family Pythiaceae; genus Globisporangium; species Globisporangium heterothallicum. Next base: position 123,573 of record JAASGH010000011.1, on the reverse strand, counting down.
GGTAAACCAGCGGAAGACAGGACGCAATGCGCAAACACGGCCGACGCTCGACAAACGATCACACAGACTGGAGGGTGCTCATTGTTTGGTTATGTGGGTCGCAGCTTCCAATCCACCGTCAAAAACCACATTCTCATTTGGAAAACATCGTGGTCTTCACCACGCGAATCAGTCGCACCATAGCTGGCATCCATGCACTCACATACACGACAGTGATGAGACTCCACGCTCCACATATCCTTTCAAACCTGCTCAAAGTGCGCCAGACTCGCGCGGTACAATTGGCGCAGATCGTAATGCAGCTTCATGGACATGGGGCGATCTGCAGGATCAACACTCAGACACGCCATGGCGATGTCGACGATTTCCGAAGGGCAATCGGGACGGAACGCTGGTTTCAGCTCACCCTGAGAGACCGAGAGCGCGATCTGTGCACTTGAAAGTCCGGTGGTTGCAAACGGGTTCGCACACGCGTCCAGTTCGGCGAGAAAGACGCCAAACGAGTAGATGTCGGCGCTCACGCCGCGTGGTTCGTGTTTCAGGATCTCTGGCGCCGTCCATGCAATACAGCCACTCGATCCCGTCTGCAGAAGCTCGCTCACACTCTTTTCCGCACCAAAGCCACTCAGCCTCGCCTCCCAGTCGGCACTCAGCAACACATTCTCTGCCTGGACCTCTCCATGAACGATGGGCTCCACAAGTGTGTGCAGGTACACAAGCGCGTCAGCGATATCGATTGCGACGAGCAGCTTCGCGGCGGGTGTGCCCTCCGACTGGCTACTGTACCATGAAAACTGCTCCGCATTGCTGCGACTACTGTTTTGTTTCTTCAGGAGCGTCCCGAGGTTCCCATTCGGCATGAACTCGGTCACGAGCGCCAACTCCGGCATGGACTCCCCCCAGCAATACCCCACAAATCTGACCACTTTCGGGTGCTCGAGTTTCGAGCGCAATCGGATATCTGCCAATAGCCCCGTGAACGCGTGGGCGTCTTTCGCCTTGTCGATGCGGATTTTCTTCACGGCGACTTGCTGGTTGTCCCCACTCATGCGAGCAAGATACACAATCGCGAGGCTCCCCTTGAAAATTGTTTTCTCGATTTGCAGATCCGAATGTTCTAAGCGCAGTGTGGCTATAGCTGCGTCGTCCTCGATCCACGCTGCACCACAGAGGACGGAGTCACGCGTGAGCTCGATGTTGAATGTGTTCTTCTGGCGAAAAAAGCGTCGCATGAGGACCGCGGCGAGCAGCAAAAGCGCCACGCTCGCTGCGACCGTCAAGGACACAAGCAATGCATCTATTTGGGAAAATACGTCCGACGGGAATGTCGGCATCGTTCGCATCAGTGAATCGAGATACCACGCGAACTACAGGAAACGGAACGCAAGCAACGTACTTGATGCCTCTGGTGTACTGAACCCATACAGTTCCTGGAAGTAAGCGTCTAACAGTGAAGCAGCAAGAGCCACATGTTAGTTCGCTCTCCGCAACTCATGCCCTTCAATTGCTGGCGCTTGCTCCTCACCTTCAAGGACGCAAATGTGGATATCTTTTCGTTTCCCGACTGTCTCGATCACCCCCTTGCGGTCAGAGCAGCCTCCCGATGTGAACGGAGATACGCGGAAATCCGTGAGGTTCTGTAGAATCCCCAAATCGGATCGCTGGATCTCGAACCTCGTGATTGGGTTGTCCCGCAAATCGCTATCATGAGCAAAGGAAGAAGGAAGCGCATGATGCTGTCAACAGATCGAGGTATGAAAGAAAGCAGGCATTCGCACGGGGGCACGTACAGCTCTTGGAGGCTGGGATGCCACAGGATGCCGCCCACAGACTCGATTCGATTGAAAGAAAAGTCGCTAGAGTGCCAGCAAGTCAGCATCAGATTTTTAGAGGTGACTGCAGAGATATTTCTGACGGGGACAATCACACGGAGCGTACACTGTGAGAAGTTGATCGAGACCGGTGAAGTTCATCCGCGGCAGCGTCGTGATGTCATTGTCACTTGCAACTCTGGACGGAGGAAGAGGCAAACGCGGATATCAGACTCAGAGCTAGCACCACTTCTTTCTAGCCGAATCACACACTTACAAAACCCTGAGCTTGCGTGGAGGTTCAAAAGACGACCAATTGGTCAGTTTGTTGAACGACAAATCCCTACACAGAGTTGCCACACACACACACATTTGTAAGTTCAAGAGAAGGTTAGAGGGGAGGGCATGTGGTAGCGCGTCGCACAGGGTGGTGAGGGTACTGGGTAGCGAGATGTTGTCGAAAGTGCTCAAGCTGTTGTACGGAACCACGAGACCTAGCAGGCTCTCAGCTGTGCTCACGTTGATCGACGTTAGCGATGCATTCGATGCGAATCTACCCAAGCAAGAGAAGGACGAAGTGAGCGAAAAACGCCACGTTAGCAGAGTGTTCCGCAGGTAAAGCATCGAAATGCATCACATACAGCGCGGTGAGCTTCGAGAAGGTGGTCCCGTTCACCACCAAACGTTCCAATTTGTTGCCGCTGACATTCCTGTGCGAGTGTGGGATTGAGACACACAACGAGGTACACACAGCAAGGTTAGCAGGAGCGAGCGAGCGAGTGAAGCACCACTGGACGTGTGAAAGCTGAGCGTGTCCATACAGGCTAAGGATTTGCGCAGGCGGAAGAATAGAGTCCAACGACGTGATGCGATTCGTTGCCAAGTTCCTACAGAGAAAGGTGAAATTAGCAACGCCATAGAGAGAGAAAACACATACAGAAAAAAGAGTGACGCACAGGTATTTCAGCTTCACATCCTCTTCCCATCTGCTCGAGCAAGGGAAGAAGAGCATGTCAGTATGTTGCGTCAACTGGGATACTTGCAAACACCCACAGATGGAACTCACAGTGTCATATGGAGGCGTTCTTGGAGGACACGGAACGGGAGGTTGAATTCGGTCAGCGAGTTGTTGGAGAGGTCTCTGCCATATACAAATGCACGGAAATTGAAGAGCGATCGTTAATGCCAACACATACAAAGAGAAAAATACCACACGCCAACGTACACCGTTTCCCACTCGGGATCAAACGAACGCACGGACTCGATGCGCAATCCCATCGCATTCGCGCCATACGGTCCCGACTCCTCGAAATCAGGCACCCAACTCTCGGCGTAAAACGCATTCGAGCACAGTCTGCCTTGCGCTTCGAGCGATGCATTAGCAAGCTCGTTCGCGGAACGTAGCTGTTTCGTCGTGCCGCCGACAACACACGTGCAGTTGATCGCCTCCGAGCTGAAGCAGCTGTGGGTCATCGTTCGCACCTCGGGACATTCGGCCGGCATCGCCGCGTGGGAAAACACGCGCGTGCCGCTCAAACTGCTGCTTAAAGTCATCACCGTAGCCGTTGCAGGTGCATTCATGTCCGTGTCCACCTCCGTACTCGCAGAATGGTCACGGTCGCTGGAGCTGGTCCGTGTTGGCGAGTGCCGGTCGTGCTGCTGGACGCGGATGTGGAAGGCGTCGGAGAGCGCGAAGGCGCCGCATGCACACAGCAGGAAGCACGCGAGAGCAAGAAGCACTGCCGTTGCTGCGGGTGCATGAGAGCGTCGGTGCCGCATGGACGTCGGGGCGGAGTGCGTGAGTGGACTGGTGTTGCCGGACTGGGAAAAAACGGCTCGACCGAACCCATCGAAAAGTTTCCCGCATTCTGTGGTTTTTTGCCACCCTGAGTTTTTGGGTTTGCCATTTCAACAATACGCTCAGAAAATGGGAGTAAACCGGGATTATTCACATACCCGAATAGAACGATTTCGCACTCGACTAGAAAGAGTGCACTGAAAAAAAGCTAAACCTTCCATTAGAAAGACTGGTCGCTGTATTAAAATGGCTACACAACATTTCTCCCAGTTTCTCAAAGCACATTGAACGAAATGACCCGAGAAGATAAGTCGCTGCGAGGAAAAGAAGAGGTTGCTGACGCTGCCGCCGACGACAGGAGCGACGGCGAGGAGCGAGAGATCGTGAGTAGCTCTTGGTGTGCTTGTGACGCCGATGGACGGTCGTCGGCCGTGTAGCTCAGACACTTCTTGGCGAGCTGCAGGATCGGTGCAGGACAATCGTCATGGAATGCAGGTTGCAGACGTTTCTCGATCACAGCCAGTGCGATTCGGGTATTCGACGGCTCAGCGGTGGCTTTTGCTCCGTTCGGCAAGGTTTCAGGGATCCCTGATGCATACGGCTTCTGGCAGGTATCCAACTCCGACATCAGCACACCAAACGAGTAGATGTCGGCTCGCACACCGTAGTCGTCACCCTTGAGGATCTCCGGTGCAATCCACGCGACGGTACCGATTTCAGCCGTCATCTCTTCGCCAATTTCACGACTCACGCCAAAATCGGTCAGCTTTGCCTCCCAGATACTGCTTAGCAGCACATTCTGTGCTTTCAGGTCGCGATGGACAATCGAAGAGCTGTGCAAGTACATGAGCGCTTCAGCGACGTCCAATGCGAGCTGCAGCTTGTTGCGACCCAATGACGTGCTTGTACTGGTCCAGGTAAAATCCTTGCGGTTGTTTCTCACGCCGTGCTGTTTCTTGAGAAGGTGGGAGAGGTCGCTATTCGGCATGTACTCCATCAAGATCGCGAGGTCGGCGAGGGTAGACCAAGTGAGTCCCAAAAAGCTAACGATCTTCGGGTGGTCCAACTTTGAGCACAAACGGATTTCAGCGACGAATTGCGTGATCGCGCGAGGATCTTTGGCTTTTCCTGGAAGCAGTTGCTTGATGATAATCTCTCGTTTGCCCATAGTGGCCAAGTGAACAATGCCAAACCCTCCTTTTGCGATTGTGCGCAGACGAGTAACATCCTTTTGGTCGATCCGAAAACCCGCCAGCACTGGATCATTTCGGATATCATCAAGGAGGAATTGTTTCGACGCAGTGTCCAACGAAGAAGTGGTGGTGGTGTTGCGGTTTGATGTCCGCGTTCCTTCTAGCTGCCGCATCTTCCTTCTCTTGTAAATCACCGTCACAAGGACTATAATGACAATGACGCCAACACCGACGCTGACAATCAGCACTGGAAGAATCCATGGGTTGTCATTGTCGGTTGAACTCCCAGTGCCAAAGGCATACACTCGGTCGAAATCTTCGTCTGGGGAATGACAACGATAGCAGATGCTAAGATGAGGGATTTTCGACCATCAATCAAGCCGATCAACTTACCAGTGAGAATGCAAACGTCGTAAGTCGATGAACCCCCAATTGATATGGTCTTTCTGGTGGCTGGCTCGCTGCATTGACGAACATTGATTGATTTGACACCGAAAGGCGCCAGACGCTTGAGAACCGCAACATCAAGTTCACGGATCGTAAAACTCGAGACCTCGGATCCGTTCAAGTGTCTATGAAGAAAAAAATGCGTTAGAAAACGAAGGAAAGCAATGGAATCATCACGAGTGGTTCAGCTGCCGAGATCCAGCCACGCGTTCGCAACTTACAGTTCCTTCAGAGTCCCGGGGAACTTGACTCCTTCTATCGACGAAATCTGGTTGTCCGCGAAGTCCCTGGGGAAAGATGTGGCGGATCAACAAGCGACCAAAACGTTGGCATCTAGCACCATCTCATCTCGGGCTAAATGGAATACGCACAATTTCTCGAGCTTTTCCAACTTCGAAAAGTCAATTCTCCACAGAGACTCGATAGTTCCATTGCTTGCATCCCTGCGCGCAACAAAGAGTTCCATCAGTGTTCCTCGTGGTATGGCCGCACACCGTGCATTTTCGTACAGATTGACCAGATGTTGCGGGGGCTGAAAGGACGACCAGTTGCGCACGTGATTCGACGACAGATCCCTGAGCAAACGACATCATGCACACAACTCTCAGTCGTTGGGAGAGAGAGGACTCGGCAGGTGATAGCACGTCATGCACATATACTCACAAATGTGTCGTCGTGTACGGGAAGCTGACGTTATCCATGCTTGTAATGCTAAGATTTTGGGCAATGATCTGTGTCACCTCTCCGCGAAAATCTCCGCCATCAATTGAAGAAATCGGATTGTTGGAGACATCTCTGCACATGCACATGCAGTTTAATCAGAGGCAGCGCAGTGTATAATCTGGTGCGCACTTGAAAAAACGTACAAAGAATCGATACCCCGGAGCCCATCAGTGAAAACCAGTTTCTCGATCCTGTTCCAACTCAAATCCCTGAAGGAAACACACGCACACGAAATATGGTTCCAGCAGATGGACGATGACAGACAAATAACGATGGGTAATCGTACAGGTTGTTCACGGATGCCGGGATCGTGAAGCCTTCCAGGGATACGAACTTGTTAAAACGGAGAGTTCTGGTAGCAGGAACACATGTGGAGTCAGCTTAAGCTCATGCAGAACGTCTGCAGTGCGAGCACACATGTGCGTGTCATTCTTACAATGTCTCCAACGTTGAGTCCCCCGCAGCGCTTGCATCGTCGATGTGTAAGCTCTGGATGGAGTTGTTGGTTAAAACACTGGAGGGAAGAGAGGTTTTCGAGCACACAAAGGACAGCAAAATCATTCGTCTTGTCAGAGCAAGAACGAAACCAGGGGGTGTATGCGGATTCGAACAAACCACGCACATTCTGCTCTGTGTTGTTATCGACAGCCCCGCAACCACTTCGACGCCGGCGCCGACGATTGCGCTGCTATCCACAACCGCAACGTTGTAGCACTCGCTCGCTGCCGCGTCGGTCGTCGCCAAGCCCGTTCTATTGTCGTCCAAAGGGTACGCCACGCAGCTTCGCGGCTTCGCGCCGTTGGAGCAATCGGTGTACAGCGTCGCCACAGACGGACAGGCGCGTTTGGAGTAGTATCTGCCTGCTGCGCTGACCGCCGCGTCCTTCCGCAGCAGCAGCAGCAGCAGCACGCTCATCAGAGCCATCCGCAGTCGCGCCATCTCGTGGTGGTTCTGCTTCGTGGTCGTCCACATCAACAATAGCGGCTCTTTCTGCGCCTCAGCCGCCGAATCGCAGAATGCGGACTTGCAGGACTCGATTATTTTTTTGAACCATCGATGTCAAATCATTATTGGGTTCACTCGCGGAGTGATGGTCGTGTATCAGGATGCAACTGGACAAAAAAACCGGTTTCTACCGGGACAACAAATCAGAACCTGCATTCCTCGTCATTCCGAGGTTTCCCTTTTTGTGCACACCATTTGAAGTGGAAAAAACAGATCGACAGCAACATCGAGCTACCAAGTGCTTGGAATCAAATGAGCGTCGTATGGACAAGAAGCATATCAATTGAGGTCGGTGTTCACAATAGCGAATGTCGCGACTTTGCCATCAAGGTCTTCGCGATGACGACTGTGGTCGAGAAGGTTCAGTCGTTTTCCGCACATCCAAGCCACTCCTCCACTGCTGGATCACAGTCGGGACCGATGTTGCGAAGGATTTGCTGCTGCCGTATCTGGATCTTTAGTGGGTCAAGCGTGCACGTCAGCACCTGAAAGCGGGTGTTGAAGCATATCCCAGTCCCGCTGGCGGTCGAGTCCTGGCATTGTCGGAAGGGAGTCCCATCGCATACTTCGATGTTCTCCTTCGATACAGTCTCGGTGTACGTTGAATACGCTATTTGGCACACCGAATCAGCGTTCTCTTGGAAGAAATGCTGCGTGGCGACAGCTGAGCGGAGTGTCTCTTCTTGAATGCACGCAGCTTCCGGGATCTGCAAATCTGCGTTGGCAGTGCAATACGGGTGCGACAGATTGCACGCGCCAATGAACCCATTGCAGCACAGCTGGTTGGGACGAAAAACCGTGAAAGCACGGAGGCTCCGAAGTGGCGCCATATCAGGGACGCTCCGAAGTCTCGGTAAGTATACCAACTGCAGTCGCTCAAGCCTCTCCAACGCCTCAAATGACGGCATCTCTGCGATTGAAAGCAGATAGGCTAGCGTCAATCGTTTCAGGTTGGAGAGTCCACGGAAGGACGGGAGTATCGCGAGACGAGGATGGACACCCAAATGGACACACGTGAGTAAGCTCATGTCGGAAAAAAGGTCTTCGGGAAGACTCAGAAGGCTGGATGAGCCATGTTTGCCTTCAATGTGCCTACAGCAACGAGGAGTGGTAAGGGAGGTGAAGACCATCAATGCAGAGGAAGAAGTGGATGATGCGATTCCGTACAAGTACTCGAGTTGCTTGAAATCCTTGGACCAAGACGGGAGGGTCTCCGTCTCAGTGTAGATGAGGGTGCTGTTGACGGCGAGCAGCATCAAAAGTTAGCGCGTGCACTTCACTATTCCCAAAGCAAGATGCTTACATGTGGCGCATATCGGTGCATCGTTGCAATTCAATTGGCAACTCCTTCAACCTTCGATTGATCAACTGAAGGAGCCGCAGATCGCCTGATCTCGCGAGTTGCTTCACCGTCTCCGTTTTGTCTACCGGCTGTATCCATTCGCCGTACGTTTTTGGAGCTTTGTCCACGTCGATCAATGCCAAGCAAGGACATGTGGCACCCGTATTCCATCGTTGCGCGTATACCACACATTCCGGATAAGCAGCGCACGCAGCAGACGAAGCCGTGATGGATGTGTGAGTCACAACAATCACGGCAATGCTGAACAGCGCGAAAACCAAACCAAGGGACAGGGGAACGCTCCGCTGGCCGGAAATTGGCAGAGATCGTTGACTCCGACGATGAAGCAGAGAGCGCTTGCGTCTTGCGACTTGAACTTCAACCACGCGCTTGAGTCGGTTGCAAAACGAAAGGTTCATTCCGATGCGCAACAGGAAGTCTGTTGGCGTTTGAATACGCAGCGAATCAAAGCTGGTGCGGAATAGGGATATTTCGGACGGATTCGCCATCATGAGAGCCTCGCGCTCGAAACTCCCTTTGGGAAACACGGCGACGTTCAGCAGCAGTACTTCACGGTCGAAGTCGAAGTTCGTGTAGCAATACGCGAGTACTACGATGGGAGACACCACAGCGAACAACATATCAAAGCTGCAAAGAGCAAAACATTAATCCCGTCCATCAGAAACATCAGGAGCGACGGTGCGACTTACATGGAGTCTGCAAGGACTTCAGCGAAGGCCGAGTGTCGATGTCGAAGGCATATTGTGACAATGCAAGAGAACGAGTTTGCGGCCAAGAGGACGGCATAGCTGTAGTTTAGGATATGGGGAAACCCCGACTCGAGCATCTGCGCAAGCGCAATGGTTTGGAGCGTCAAGTCGATGCACTTTAGCCATAGATTCTACGTTTTTCAGACGGAGCCAAACGATCGCAATGTGAGTCATCGATACGAAGTCTATGCATTGTGAGAAGTATGGAGCTGAGCATACCCAAAACTTGCGATTTGTGCCTTGAAACCCTGTCAGCTCGTGCCAGAACGAAACCACGTGCTGATACCTCCACGTGCATGGCAGACAGCACCAGTTCGCACTCGTATTCCTCCAAGTTCCGACGCGAGTCGCGAGGTCTTTCGTCAAGGTCGACACAGAATTTCTCCACACAAGCAGCTTCAGAAGCACGTAGAGATAACACACCACCACGAGCATCAAGCCTGAGAGACTGAGTGCTTTCATCCACGGTTCTGGCTCGACGATCAGCCAGAAATCCCCTTCGTCGTAGTCTGCAGTGTTCATCAAATGATTGGCCGTCCATTTTGGCGTAAATGTGAGCAGGAGAAGCCAACCCGTCCACGCAATGCAGATCGCGACGACGAGAAGCAACGGGACACCGAACACTCCGAACGCTTGGTAAAATGAGAGATGGATGCTGTCCTCCCACTGTGCTGTCGGCTGCGAGAGCGACGCTGTTCCAGCCAGTGCAGTCTTGGAGAACCACTTCGGCGATACGGGGACGATCGCATGCCCTCGTACTCGAGAGCGGCGGTCGTTCCCTCCATGGGTCAGCGTCTTTACACCCTCTGCCAGCATCTGAATCTGTGATCTCTGTTCCAGCGACCACATCAACTCCCAGCGCTGGAATTAGATGAAAGAGCGAATGGTTATTTCTGGCACTTCTCAGCTCATTGACGCGCTAAATCAAGGATTCGAGGTCCTCAAATGTGCTCTTGGCATCCGGTGTTGAGTTTCCCAAGCACTCAACAAACTGTATTGGGTGCACACCTGGCCGAGCAGTTCACTGCAGCATTTCTTGACCACGATTTCTTCTCCTACGTCTTCCCTACAAATGAATTGGCACTTCTCGGGAAAATAGCAATGGCAGGAGGAAAGCGAGCAAATCCGCGGGTTGTGAAATAACTCATAGTTTGCTCGTACGGTGGTCTTACGATGACACAAAAGCTGTTGCTCCAGGCACTGATCTATCCCTCCGTCTCGCTGCATTGGACGACGACGATGACGACGATGATGCTGCAGAGCGAGTTGTGCGACCTGGCCGAGCCTCAGGCGATACGAACGATGAAGCGTTTGAGCTGCGCAACTCATCGATGAGACGATCGCGCTGCAGTGGCAAAAGAAAAAGGTGGAGGAACTCAATTGGATGGCCACATCATGTGCTGCGACAGTAAAAACACACACGGTACCTGCTCAATTTCGCGCTCGTACTTTACCGCAAACCGCTTGAACTTGCTTCGAGATCTCTCCAGTTGCTACAGCAACAACAAAAATGAGTAAGCAGCAAGATCTGATGCCTCCTGTGCACCATCTCACCATGCACTTTTCGTACCTTGATTGTATCATCTTGTTGAGTCAGTCGGTCTTCCAGCTCTTTGCATTTTCTCTGCGCCTCCTCCAGCGACCGTAGAGGTAGAATCGACGATGCACTATTCCCCAACCCGCCATCAATTTCTGACGCAGGTGCGTCGTTAGTTGTCTGGGATTGGTATCTCGAAGACGACAATGGGGATTCTTCATGCTGCCCATGCAATCCACTACGACTGCTTGATGCGCGGTCGGATTGATCGAGTGCACGATTCGGTGGTGTGTGACTTAGTTCCGACATGTCCATTTCGTCGGCCACCACTCGCCGTTGATGAGTGGACTGGATTTCTTGCGCCATTGCTTGTCGCTGCTCCTCCAAGTGGCCAATCAAGGTATCATTTGCGGCAATCTTTTGACGAAGAGTTGTGACAAGGTTCTCGAGAGCTCTGCGCTGCGATTGCTCCGCCTGTAGCTTTTCCTGGAGAGATCTTGCTTCGAACTTACTGTTACTTAGTTTTGCTTCCAAGTGCACGATTCGTTGGGAAACTGCAGCATTTTGAGCTTGGGCTCCGTATCGCTGAGCAGAAATCTCGGTAGAAATGTGCTTCTGTGTTTCAAGCTCTTGCTGGAGATCCTGTTGGCGATTCTCCCTCTCCGCCAAGGCTTGCTCGTTTGCCTGCAGTTTTTCAGTCAAGAAACTAACTTGGTCACGATACGTCGCAGCTTCGGCCGACACGGTCACATTTTTCTCTTTTCGCATGCGAACCTCGTTTTCCAGCGATGCCACTTGCTTGCGCAGCGCCTCATTCATGATAGCCAACTCTTCGTGAAGTTCTGCAACTTGGGAACGCGCTCGCTCCATTCCTTCGTGCTCTTGGATCAATGAGCGATAGGTGTGCCGCAAATCCTCCAGCTCGATATTGAGCGTGTCGCGCTCCCGTTCAGCTTGTCGCACCGATTGCTTAAGACCGTTCACCGATTGATTCTGAGAGCGATGAGCAAACTGCAGTCGCGTGCACTCTTCACTTAGCGCTTGGTTTTCAATAGTCATGTTTTCCAAATCCTGTGCGAGTGCAGCCATTTCAGCCTCATGCATCCCCTTTATGTGCTCCAGTCGGTCAACCTCGCTCTCCAGTTGAGAGCAATGCGCTTGCAGTTTTTTGGTCTGATCCTCCCGCTCATTGAGTTGACTCACCAAGTTGCCCAATTGCTCTTGCAAACTGTTTATAGACGCCGACTCGGTTTGCACGCCTTGGCGAAGCTGGTTATTCTGCTCGACTACCTCGTGATACTTTTCCGTCAACGTGTCCAGTTGATCGTGAAGATTGTCCCTTTCGGAATCCAAGGTTCTCGTCAGCTTTTTCAAAGACGACATTTCGGTGCCTTTGGACAACATTTCCTTCTCAAGTACGCCCAGCTTGCTCTGCAAATCCTCTGTTTCTTGATAATGCCGTTGAATTTGCTGTTGCTGAGTTTTCACTTTGAATACCAATTGGTCGCGCGAGGATTCCATTTGCTCGATCAATAGCTTAAAGTTTTCCACCGCTTCAGCTTTCTCAGTCAGTCCACGATCTTTGGCTTGGATGTCATCACGCAACTGCTTCACAGTTATTTCCCTCGCTCGATTTGTTTCTCTTGTTTGCAAAAGTTCATCTTGAGTCATGGCCAACTCACTCTGAACCGTCTTGAGGCTCAGTTTCTCTTGATCGAGCCGAGTTTGCAGTTGATGGACTGTATTCTGTTTCAAACGAAGCTCGCTCTGCAGCTGTCTGACCTGGCTCTTCAGCTCCGCCAACGACGTTTGACTCGATTGAAGAGCATTCACCTCAGAGGATAAAGAATGCTGGTGATCCTGCAACTCCTTCGCAAGCTTTTCGTACTCATTCTGGTAGTGGTTGCACACCTGGCGAGCATTTCGAAGCTCGCTCATTGCATTTTCGAAGTTCCTCTTCAGCTCGCTGTGCTCTTTTTCCAGTGAATTGTTGGCTTTTCTCAGAAGAGTCAGCTCATCTTGCACCTTTTCCATCTGATCCTTGAGCCGGTTTGCATGAACGTCTTCGTTTTCGATTCGATTCTTCAAGCTAGCGTTTGTATCGCGCAGCTCTTCAACAAGCTTCCTCAACCCCAGGGCTTCATTTTGCACTTGGATCTTTTCGTTTTCTGTCTCCTCTGCGCGGTGCAAGAGCAACTGTGCTTGGTTGTACTTCCCCTGGAGTTCACGAAGTCCTTCTCTGCTTTCAGCAAGCTTGTTTTCGAGTTCCAGGCACTCTCTCTTCTTGTCCTCAAGCACATCCTCCAGATTGGCTTGCAGTTTCGCAGCCACATCCAGTTTCTCAGACAATTTGTCTTTCTCGACCTCAGCTCTCTGCGCAGAAGATCGGGTCGTTTGGAGCTCTTCCTCTAGATTCATCACCTGCAGCATAAGCTCCTCCTTCCCTCGACGCAATTCCTGTCGCTCTTCTTCTAGCCACTTGATTTCTTGAGCGAAAAGTTCCTTTCTCCCTGGATTTGGCTGACTAGACGATTCTTCGTCATTGCTCGTCGAACTATTCATTGCTTCGATTCTGCTGGCGAGGCGGTCAACCTCAGCCTTTTGGTGCAAGAGAGAGTAGTTCAGCGCGCGGCATTCTTCATCCCGTTGAGACAATACCTTGTCCATTGCTCGCAGCTCCCTGTGGAGAGACGCATTTTTCTCATTCTCAAGGACTCGGTTGTCTTCGCTTTGCTTGAAACTTTCCCTCAACACGTCAACCTCTCGCTTCTGGGACTCCAAAGTAGCGTTTGCATCCGCAAAGGATTGCTGGAGCTTCGTATGCTTGCTGCTCACTTCCATGAGCTTCGACTCGGTGCGGGCTAAGTCGTTGGCTAGCACTCGATTGTGCGAGTTGGCATTGGATAATGCATTCGTGTACGATATCTTATCGTAATGTGTTGCCCGCAGTGCATCCTCGAGGCGATCTCTGTGAGCAGTGAGGTTCTCGATCTGCTCCTTCAGCGCTTCAAGCTGTTCATCCGTTTTCGGATCGTTCGAGACACGAGAAGATTGCATTCCGGTACTTTCAAGTGCACCGGATGCCTTCTGCAGAGTCCCATCACTGTGGAAACGCTCTTCCTCCAGAGCTTGATATCTCGATTGAAGAGTACGCAGTTCGCTTGAATATTTCTCGTTCAGCTCCTGCATTTGTCTATTCACATCGAATGGAAACCCAAGAGTGTACAGATTAGAGTTTGGTGGCGAATAACAATGCGTAGAAATGCAATACTCACTGGAGTTTCTCTGCGAGATTGCTGTTTCTCTGGATTTGGTCGCTTGCGTCCTTCAATCTGGTCTCATACTTCGCGACCTGGTCATTGAGTAAGTCAACTTGGGTCTGCAACTGCTCCATCTGCAGATCCGCAGCTTCTTGCACGGCTTGACTCGCGTATCGCTGGTCTTGCTCTCGCAATTTACGCGCTGAGTCATCGCTATTCTTCACTGCTTGAAGTGAAAGCTTTGACAAACGACTGATTTCCTGCTCCCGCTTGTCCAGTTTTTCATTGAAGCTATCGCATTGGATGCGCAGTTTTTGGTTCTCAGACGTCAATTCCGAGATTTGCTCTTGGAGTTTGGAGAGAACCTGGGAGTCCTGGACGCGTTCATCTTGAATGCCACTCGATTGGCTTCCTGGCGACAGCTTTCGGGATGGTTTCTGCTGCTTTTCTGCTGGTGAAAATAGACCCGATCCTCTCATTTCAATGGACTAGTGCATGCAATCACCATCCGAACATTAGCGACGCATGTCAAGAATCCAGGAGGTACAACAGTCACGATAGAAGGAGCGCGACTCACCGACGCATCTATCCCTTTTTGCTGGCGAAACGCATCTGCTCCAATAGACATGAGTCGTTCGAGTTGGATCTGCAGCTTCGAAACTTCTTGGTCCTTCTGGGCACACTGCTGCGTCTTTTGCCCATTCAAGAACTGCAGTCTCTTAATATCGTCCTGAAGACCTTGCAGCTGGAGCTCACACGCTTTCTCCCGCTCTCCGATCGCTTCTTCCTGGTGGATGATCTCTAAGTGCAGCTATATATACGCAACAACGTACAGAAGATAAGTAAAAAGAAGAGAGCCACCGTTCGACAGCCACCAAGAACTGCACGTACGCTATTGTTCTCACGCGTGAGGTTCGCATTTTCCTTGCGCAGTGGCAGGATAATCTGCGAAAGCTCCAGCGCCTCGCGTTGCGATTTCTCGAGCGCTCCTTCGATCTGCTCTTTCGCCTCGCTCGCACGTAGGAGATCCGATAGCAACCGCTTCACCAGCGGAACACTCTCAACGGTGACAGGCTGCAAGAAAACCAAGGCGATCGTTAGATACCAAAACCATACATAGAGAGGACGCAAACGTGCATGTACACGCATTGTATCTATGTGCGACTCGCACCTCGTGATACGACATTGCTCGCAACCGCGCCTGCAGGTCTCCGAACCCGCGCACGTCGATGGCGCCACCGACATCTTCAGCGAACGATGCAGTCGCCATTTGCGTCTTCTCGAGGCACACACTCGCGCCAACTAGAAGGAGACACACGCACACGCAAGTGGAGTTCTGCGCTGCAGCCGCTATATGTCCGGAAGGGCTTGTGGAAGCGCGTGAAGGCAAGGTGCGCTTGTCCTTTTGCGATGGAGGTCTGCTTTTTTCCTCTTTTTTTTTTCAAAAATCGTTTGTCTGGCGCGCACTGATGAGAGAGTCGCATACCGTGCGATACCGGTATTTGTGTGTCGGTACAAAATGCAAAATGACCCCCGATTACTGCAACCGGTCAAGAGTCGCACTTAGTCGGAGACGCACCTTGAAGAGGCAGGAAAGGATACACTGGCATGACCAAATGCGCTTCGAGACGCAGGACGTTCACATGGACCGCTTCGATCTCTCGCGACAGGGCATCACGAGTCTCGCGCAGGTCTCCGACGAGATCGTGCACCAGGTGGAGCGCGACGGAGACGACGAGTACGCGCTTAGCTTCGCGCAGAACCGCATCATCGAAGTGCACGACATCGGACGATTCCAGCATGTGCGCCAGGTGCGTGCATGCATCCATGTGTGAAGGGCTACATCGCCTCTCTTTTTGTCTAGCATGATGCTACATGTCGGTATGTGCGTATGACCTGCTAGTTGGACCTTTCGAGCAACAAGATCGTGTCGCTGGATGGGATCCAAGTGCTGCAGCGACTGGAGAGTGTGAACCTGTCGCTTAACAACCTCACGTCAGTTGATGTGCTGGGAAAGGTACCCAGTCTGAGAGTGCTCAACGTGTCGGAGAACAGTATCGTGCAGCTCGACGGACTGAGAGACCACCGCGAGCTGGCGGTGCTGGACGCGTCGTTCAACAACATCACGAAATGGCCGCGATTTGGTGACATGATCACGCTCGAGGTACTTTTATCTCGACTAGTTGCACGCAAACATGTGTGGTATGCGCTGATCCCTTCACGGTTCTCGTCGCTAGTCTTTGGATCTATCAAGCAACTTGCTGGAGTCCTTTCTGCCGTCGTCGGTGTCGGTTTTGTTTCCCGAAAGTCTTCGTCGTCTTTCCATTGCCAAGAATCAAATCCACGAGGTATTTCAGTATCCTATGTCCTATGGCGGAGTGTGCACTGTTTTGCATTGCATTCCGATGCACTGATACTGCTGCTCGTGCGTCGTATGCTCTACCGCAGATGTGCGGCATTGGTGGCTTGGGACTGCACTTGCCGAAGCTGCAAAGTTTGAGCATCGAGGGCAATGGTGTGGTCAACCAACTGCAGCGAAGTGGCGGGAAACTCGAGTACTTGCTGGCGAATTTCTTCCCATCGGTGTCGCTGGACGCTGGCGGAGGCGGCGATCCGATGTCTCGCTCGAAAAGACAGGACTTTATTGTTCCTCGAGCTACGTTGGTGGCAATTCAGCACGCACTTCAGCAGGGCAATGAAGAAACCGTGACCGAATTCCTTCGGACGGGCTCTGCTCCGCAACCGACAGAACCTGCACTCCCGATGACCCGCAAAGCTGTCGCAGCGGCAACGATCCCATCCAGTCGATTCAAAGTCGAAGAGCTCGCACTGCCTCAACCTTCGCAGCCTCCTATCGCGCCAGTGCCTACTGCTGCGTCAGATAGCAATGCTCCATCAAATGCTGGGGTTTCACCAACGGCACTTTCAAAAGCGAGCAAGATGGAGATGTGGAAACGCATTCAAGAAGAGCGGAAAGCGGAGCAGGACAAAGAGAAAGACCGACTTCAGCGGGAGATGCTAACTGAACAGCTCCAGACTCACGAGAACTCGGTCGAGACGGGACTAGCTGTCAGTGATGAGAAAATGCCTAGTGGCGACAACGTTTCTGGACCTCAGCCGAGTCGTGCCTCTGCGCCAGCTCGAGCTCAGCGTTCAGACGAAGCTGCTGTGAAGCCGGTGCCCTCACAGTCGCTGCCACCTCCTCCATCAGCTCCGATCGCTTCATCGAAAGTGCCAATCCCACAACTCCTGCAACGATCGAAAGAGACCGGCACAGCAAAGAAACCGCACCTCAGCTCAGTGATGGAGGATCTCCGCGGAGGAGCGTCGTCTTCCGCAGTTGGCATGGAGTCTCAAAACCTGGCAGGTCAAGTCAAAGCGCTCAGTGAGCAGGTCTTAACGATGCGCAAGTACATGAAGGTCAGTAAAAGTAAACTCTGTAAAGGATCGTGCAAAGGAGTCGATCAAACACGCGTGCTGTTGTCTGCAGGTCTGGATCAAACGCGAGCAAATGGTTCGCGAAGCAGCGGTGAAGCGGATCCAGAGGTGTTTTCGCCAGGCGCTAGCGCGACGAACAATTGCGCAGAAACGCATTGCAAGAAGACGGAAATGGCGAGTCAAGTACGCTTTCCGCCACTGCTCATCGTGTCTGTTACCGGAGATTCGCGGTTCAGCTGCGGAGCAGAACCGAGTCGCCTGGCACCTTCATGCTCAAAACCTTCAGCGGTTCGTGCGCGGCTTTCTCACTCGCGCACGCCTCTGCGAGTGGAAAAGCCTTCGCTGTGCTGCCATCCGCATCCAGCGAGTCTGGAGAAGCTTCGTGGCATATCGAAATGAGATTTTGGGCTTTTCTCTCGTGTCCCTAGTGAGAAGCAGCAACAAGTCTCATGGCGCGCCTCCTCTGCGGCAACTGGCTGCGAGACTCGTCAACGCTGCTGCCCATTTTGGAGGCGATGTAAAGCAGCTCCAACAAGTGTGCGTCGCCCAAGAGCAAGCCATGGTCCAGCTGTGGGATAGCACAGCAAGGTTTCGACGCTTGTTGGACTACCGAATAGAGGTCGCTGTCATTCGCACCCAGGTACTGGATCCAGGAGTTTTATTGTGTGTGTGTCGTGACTGCTGAAACCCGGTTTCTCTTTCCCGATAGAGTTTATGGAGAGGGTACCGAATACGGAAAAACGTCGTTTGGATGCGAAGCCGAGCTGCGAAGAGGGACAAGGAGCCTGTTCTCAGCCCAGTCCGAACCTCCAAAGCCATCGAGCACATGCAGCACACGATAGACCAGCAATCCAAAGAAATCTCGCGGCTGTCAGCGCAAGTGCAGGCGCTCCAGACAACGGTCGAGCGACTGCTTTCAGCGAGATCAGCAGGATAATGGTACGCGCTCTTAATGAACGCGAGCAACTCGGTCACGGTGGACTTCAATTGTGCTATTGATTTGCTTTTTATACACTGCGTCTTGATTTTCGTTGGGCTAAGTTAACTTGTTTGTCGAAGGGGGGCAGCTTCGAGCACCCCTTTCTCCATGGGTTTATTCTTGATGATTTGGTTTGGACCGTAGATGCCCTTCCGTAAGCGTGACAGCGGATACACGACCGTATTCGGATGGAGTAAAGTGCACGGGTCCGTCACGGCCGAGCAGCCAAGTTGACTGTGGTCGCCGAGGATCACGCCAATTTTCTTTCGCCCCGTGTCGTATCGTTTGCCATCCACGTCAATCGTCAGGTTCGCCGACGCGGAGCTCGCGAACAAATTGAGGTTTGCTGTCGTGACTTGGTTGCCAAAGTGGCTTTTCACCCCGCACACACTATCCCCACAGTATCCTGGATGGCACAATTCCGCACGGTCCAAGATCAACGCGTTTTTCAGTTCACCACGGAGGACAACGCTTTGACCAACGATCACATCCCCGCGGATGTACGTGCCGCTTCGTAGCGTGCTTCCCTCGCCAATAATTGCCGGTCCTTTGATAAACACATTCGGTTCAATGCGCACATTCTTGCCGATAAACACGGATCCGTCCGAGACGTCAAACGAGCCTCCGAGAACGAGCGCTCCAGGCAAAACCACGATGCATTTCTTCTGCGGCCGGATCTCGTCTGCGTCAATGTCGATTGAGAGCGACGATCTTCCATAGGAGTAGCGTCGTCCAGTTGGCGAAGTCAGTCGTGGCGTCGTTGCTGGGGACTTGGAGCTCCCAGCGGAGGAGTGACTACTGTTTGAATGGAGGTTGATAATCTTGTCTGGAGCAAACGTGAGCGGGTCGACTCCTGGATACAGCAGGATCTCCGTGTTGTCATCCGGGTCAACGCATTCAGGCAAGCGCCAATGCGAACGGTTACGTCGATACGAGGAGGAGCGCCGCCTCGGAAGATGGCTGATGCTGACGTCGTCATCTTCACTCGACTCGTCGTCGTCGGATTCATCCAGACACCTGCCATCTTTGTCTCGCTTCGCAGACGTCTTCAAGATCGTGATTTGCGCGTTCTCCACTGACGCCTGCATCCACGCACTCTCCTCGAAGAATTTCACCAAGTACGGGTGAATCGCATCCAGAACCGCAAACACATGCGCACACTCTTTGAAAAGCGCCGAGTGCTCGAAAAGGTACTGATGCTCGAATGCAATGAACGCATCGAGTCGAAGCGCTTCGGGGATTTCGTCCAGTGGCAGATGCTGGAGCTCTATGACTGGACATGGCGAAGCGTCGGGTTGCTTGGCAACGCGTGCTTCGATCGCCGCAGATGGTGCTTCTTCTCCTTTGCTCTCTTGTGCACCTGCTGGCGGTGGCTCAATGGACGATGCAGTACTAACGCTGCTGACGTCAGCATTGTCGTCGTCAGTTGCGCATTCGGAGCTCTTCGTGCTGTGGAGTGAGGGGTCCGAGTCTGCTTTTGCTGCGGCGTGGAAGTAGAGATGCACAGCCACGGACGTCACGAGCGAGACCGCGACACAGGAGAGCAGCAGTCCCACGGACGCCATCGCATTCCCCGTCGCCATGATGCACTGCGACCTCGTAAAATCTGTCAATGGTCTTCGATCAGGAGGCGTTTCCTGATTTGGGAGGATCTGTGACACCGTTTCATTGACACGAACTTCCCCTCTCGAAAGCGATAAAGTATCTTCGTGTCGATTTGAATCGCGACGAAAGAGGAAACTCCTATGAATTGCGCAGCATTGAATCGTCGTCAAGAAAGCGGAATGAATTGACTCCAGTAAACCTCTTATAACAAGCGTCTTCGTTTAGCAATTGCCTACCAAATATAAAAAGGCTTTATCTACGCAGTATGCTGCAAAGCTGATATAGAAAGGATGGCGAGTGTAAAAGCTACATAATAGTCAACATGTGTGTGTGTTTTTATTCAGGTTGGATGAGCGGGATCAATTGCAATACAGCTGCAAATTGGAAATCGGGAAAATGGAGTCTGTGCGAGCGAAGCATGCGGCGGAGCTCGAGGCGAAGCGGAAGAAGCTGGAAGAGATCCGAAAGCGCAAGGCTTCTATCCGGTACTTCCATGCACATGACAGCGTCCCTTCCAATCCGTTTGATATGCTCTAATACTGATAGAATAACGATTTCTGCAGCGCGGAGGAAGGTGGCGGTGCGAGCGAGACGGTGGCCAAAGCCATCGACGAGCAGGAGAACAAATTTGACGACTTCATCCAGAATATCCTCAAGAGCTCCGCTGCAGGCGAAAGTGCTGAGGGTGGCGCGTCTTCGCTCGATGGAGGAAGAGCGCAGACGGGACCCGCGACGCTCTCGCTCGCCGAGAAGCTCTCGGCGCTCTCCACTGTAAGATTCCATATCGCTGCTCGACTGCTGGTTTCTGGACTCACCGAGACTGGTGCGGTATTGCGTGCGCTTTGGGTAACAGGTGAACAACGTGGCAGAAACGCATATCCAGCCGACGCTCGTCGAGACGTACACGAAGCACACTGAGACGGATATTACACTGGAGCATGAGATCTACATCAAAGACGTATGTGGACGTATCTAGGAATAAACGAACCGTGTGTGTCCCCCATTTTTAACAGCGCACATGTGTGTTTGCACGCATATAGGATGGAACATGCGATATGGAAGTGGATTCCTCGGACTCGCCGATGAAGACGCGTGCGAGCTCCGATGTTACATCGCCCGTGTCTCCTCGTCGCAACCTGATGATCGATACGGAAATGTTGACAGCGACAGATGCGCCAGTGCTGTCCGAAGAAGAGAAGAAGCAGATCCTGCAGTCCGATGGCATGGAAGCGTTCCTCACTAAAGCCTCGCGCATCATTGAGCGCGCGTTGACGAGCACCACCAAGTACGATATTATGATCGATTACGGCGCCACCGTGGAGACCGATCTCCTCGCGGAAGACACGACCGAGTCGTTGAAGCAGCAGTTCTTGTTTGCCGACGAGAAATGGACCAAGCATCGCGCTGTGACCGATATCGACGTGTCGCCATTCTACCCTGAGCTCATGCTAGTTTCCTACACAGCTAGGGACTACCTCGAAGAAGAGGACAAGGACATTTCAACCACGAAGGAATGGGACACGATGGGTAATTCGGCGGCGGCGGCGCTCACGGATACGTCGGCTATTACAGAAGGTGTCGTGCTTCTTTGGTCCACGGCGCTTCCTACCCGTCCAGAGTACAAGTTCACGTGCCACTCGCAAGTCACCAGTGCATGCTTCAACCCGTTTGATCGCCATTTGATCTTTGGCGGGACCTATTCGGGACAGATTGTGATCTGGGATACCCGTGCGAAATCCGCACCCGTGCAGAAGACGTCGCTGTCGTCGTGCAGTCACACGCACCCAATCTACTCGATGTCTGTTGTTGGCACGAAAAGCTCGTACAAGTAAGTGGCATGCGCAATGTTTCTCACCTGCATGGAGGCTGCTAGTTTCGTTTGTACTCATTGTATGCTGCAATGGTTATGGGGATCCAGCTTGATCTCTGCGAGCACCGACGGACGGGTTTGCATTTGGGATATCGATCAAATGCAGCAACCGATCGACATGCTGGATCTGCGCATCGCGCTTTCCATCGTTTCGAGTTACACGTCGGTGAGTATCTCTACCGACAAAAAGATGGAAGCGTCGGTCACGTCGTTTGCGATCCACCGAAAGGAAAACAAAGAGCTCTACATTGGCACGGAAGCAGGGAGATTGTACGCCACCAAACTGGACCAGCAGAAAAGCAAAACAGGTGTCGGCGGTGCAAGTGAGGCGAGCGGTATCGATGTCTTGGCAGCAGAGAAGCAGGCAAAGAATGGGTTGGGCATTGCTGGCGGTGTTGCGCGTGAGGTTATTGTGACCGCAGTCTCAAAGGAGGGATCGCATTTTGGTCCTGTGACCGCTATGCATTTCAACCCGCTACTCCCAGGTCATCGCGATGGACTCTTGCTGACCTCGTCGCTGGATTCCATGGTGAAGTTGTGGAGCACGGAGCATCCACACGAGCCTGTGTTTTCGTTCGAGCCGTCCAGCGAGTACATTTGCGATGTGCGGTGGTCGTCCATTCATCCAGCACTCTTCGCAGTGGCGGACGGAAATGGGTCGGTCAGTATCTGGAACATCCTGAAGGATGTTGAAGTGCCTGCTGTTGAAGTGACGATTGGCGACAAGGCTCTCAACAAAATCCGATGGACAGCTGATGGCAAAAGCCTCATCATCGGTGATGCTGATGGGAAATCGCACGTCTATGAAGTTCCGTCCGAGGTGAGTTGCCGCGCTTTTTATCTCTCTCTAGTCGCTTTGGTTGTTTGTCGCTTTTTCCCTCACTGGCGCTTTGTCGTGTTTGCGCAGATCGCTCTCCCGCAACCGGATGATCTCTCGCTCCTCGAAGGAAAAGTGGCTGCTGCTCTCGCTGCAGCTGCGCTTTCAAAGGCATAAATGCAGCGTCTTGCTACGACACCTCCTTTTCAACGTTTGGTTTTTATTCGAGCACCAGATGAAAGCTGAAATCGCACTATTGCTCTGATTAACAGAAAATCTCATTTGCGTTCATAACCGCCATTGATGCACTTCGATACAATCGCGTTACGCCATCATTCGATATGCGGTACCGCCGTCGGAAACACACGCGAATGATTGAATTTGCTGCTCCATGCTTCAAATGCTTCACGCACAGGAGTGACCTACAACACACATTATCGGAACATTCGTAAATTTACCAGAGGACGCAAAGCATTCCGTGGACAGACGTACCAGTCGGGGTTCTTTCACGAAAACGCGAATCGAGTGCTCTTGAAAAGTCTTCGGGCAGTGCATTTCGTACGCCTCCCGCGGAATCTGATAGCATGTCGCGCCAGCGCAAGCATTCTTCGAGTAAAAACGAACATGGCGCAGCGGATCTTGGTCGCCTTTACCAAAGTGAACTCGCATGCATTCCACAATCACATCTTTCTTTTCTCGAACCAGAGATCTGATGTTGGAGCAGCACAAGATTTCATTCAAAAGCATCTCCTCTGTTTTGCGGTGCGAGTGACTGGTAACGCGCGTCTTGCCCACACATTCGTAATACGGCTTCGTGAAAATGCGGTTCAGGACATTCCTTGCGTCTGCCAGTTCTGGACCATCGCTTTCTTGGATTCTCGCGAGGACACGATCATCCAAATGCTGATAAGCGTCCATGCTCGTTACAATGTCGGATATCCTTTTATCCTTGATCGTTATGTAATTGTTTGCCGCCTGGAAAACATCACAGATCATGTATTCGATCGCCCGAATACCTTTGTGCTGGTACACAGATTGGTGGAGCTCAAATCGCGTGCGAAACGCTTGCATCACCTGGCCAGCTAGCTTCTCTGGGAAGCAAACAGCCATCTCGCCTCGCTTATCACCACGATCCACCAGCACTCGAGCATTTTGAATCAGCAAATCTGTGTCGCAAGACGCTTTCACACCGGTATGTAGGGCATCGCGCATGAAATAATCCAGTTTATCCACATCCAATCCACTTTGCGCGTTGTTAACAAAGTCGTAAAGGAATCGTTGGTTTGGAGCTGGGCGACCGTGGAGAATGCCATCGCTGTCCGGCAGCGGACCACCGTAGATGAGTTCCTTGATGAAAGTGAGATCTTGGGATGCCAATCCGTAGTCTCTGATATCGATGTGATTGGATAGGAGGAGATGATCTAGCATATCGAGTGATCCTTGCTCATGCGTCCATGTGAAAGTGTCGCTGACGAGTCGATGTCTTTTCAGAGTGCTGACGAAGATTCCATCGAACACGTGGCTGAACGGACCATGACCTAAATCATGGCACAACCCAGCGATCTTCACACACAGGACATCTGTCTTTGTGATTCCAAGCCACGGTTGGTGAGCACGGATGTTTTCAACCATTTTCTCCGCTAGGAATGCCACACCGAGACAGTGCTCGAATCTGGTGTGCGTTGCTCCGATATACACAAAGTTGGCCGCTCCAAGCTGGTGTAAGTTTCGAAGGCGCTGGAACTAGATCCGTGGCAACGATATAGAGGATCAGTCGAGGTCAGCATACGGTTTGGGCAGCAGCAGTGTGCGCGAACCTGCAACGTGTCGATAATTCGCATGCAGATCGGCTCGAATGCGATAAGTCCGTGCACGCTATCTTTGATCTACCAGTCAAAACACCATCAAACTCGCCGATCAAGCAAACTGTGAAAAGAAGCGTCCACCAACCTCTTTCTGATCGTGCAGTGACAGCTTCGCTGTGCGTGGAGAGAACATTGCTGCTGCGTCGTGAGGCTTGACTCTCATCCCTGGCTTCTCCGGCGTCACCAAGTGCTGGCTCAGCCGAACATCCGTCTCTGCTGCGTCACTCCAGCGTTTCGCCGATTCTTGGTCATCTTCGGAAGCTGCGCTTGCTTCACCATTACTCACTGGACCACCTCGGACTGTGCCGGTTGGCGCGACGCATACGTTAAAATCAGTGCTTCGACGCTCAAAGAGATCTTCCTGAGAGGAAAACAACTCGCCATCAGTCACTGTACCCGCATCGCCTTCGTCTGGACCTTCCACTCGACCGTTCGTTGCGGTCCTTTTCCGCTTCTTCACCACCACGCTGAGGTTCTCCACACTGCGCGCTTTTGCATCAGGAGGCACGTCATCCGCATCGTCTTCTTCGGTCGAGAGGCGCTTCGGATGCAACGTCGACAGCTTCTGCTGCTGGCGAGAGAACGACGTCCAGATGCTTTCCTGTTTCCTCGCGCTCATGCTGAGCTAGCGCTTCTGAAGTTTCTTCCTTCTTGGGCGATTCCGCAATAATGCGAGCGAGAATGCGCGCATCAGTGTGATCAGGAAAAGGTGCGAGTCCGAATAAGTACGAGCCTGCGATCTCTCCGTTTAGATCAATAGTGAACCAGAAATCTCGATGTGACGATAGAAAACGAACTGCGCTTCTCAAAGTGCATATACTTGAACAAGAGACGACCGTCACTCCTGCTTCAACTGGAGTTTCGGATGGAAATAAAAGTGCAGCACAGTGGGAACCTTACATTTTTATTCATCGAAGATACGAAAGTTTGATCGAGATGCTGCTGGATGATGTCTCAACGAAGTGCAAGATCCTTTCGTGCGCGATGACTGGCGCCATGATATTGGGTGCATCTCCGCCACTCGCCGTGATTGCGGTTGCGTAGCCAGAGCTTCGCAGTCAATTGCGTCGCTCGTTGGTGCGACTGCTCGCAAGTAGTGTCGCAATCGCAGACAGCAAGAGTCGGATGACAAGGAGAGAGAACTCGATGGAAATCGGAGACACCTGGTTCAATCCCGGGCGGCATAACATTATCTGTTCTTGCTAACATACGTGTGGATACTTCTAAGCACACGGTCCGCACTCATACAACCCACCTGCACGACACACATCTAAAACCAGCGCTTGTAGCCGCTTCGGATTTCGTACGTGCACGTGTTCGCATTTGTCAAGTAGTTCTTCTTTTCGTACTTGATGTAGAGCTCCCCTGAAGGCAAATTCTCGTAGTAAATGCCGCCAAAGTCAATCCGGGTTGTCTTTCCGTCTGGTTGATCAGCGACTTTGCTCACTTGCACGTTGAAGCATTCTTCTTTTGGGAAGATGCCGAGGACCTTGTTGATCTTGCATCCACTGATGGCACAACCCGGTTGGGTGTACGTCTCCAGATTGAGCACGGCAGCCAAACCGGAAGGTCGTTTGGCTTCTTGCATCACAATCGTGGCGTCCGTAGTGACGTTAATCGGGACGACGTTGTAGCCGTACTTGACGTGGTTGACGCAGCCAGATCCGTCAGTGCACGGATCAGCAGCGTGTGGATCGTCCACCCACGCGAACGACGACTTGGCAGCAAGCAAGCGCATCGATTCGGAAGACACGAGAGTGGAGCTGAGCCCAGCGATAGTCGCCAACAGCACAAGCGTTCTGGAGAAAGCCATTTTGATATCTGGGTCGTTGTTGGTGTGATTCGAACGAAGCGAATTGGGAAATGAGCTGCTCGTGTGTCTTTTGAGTGTCGGAGAAGAGATAGTCGGTCGCAACGTGCTGGTTTTGTTTCTGCACAAAGAGTGGGATCAGATCGATCAGATCGACCATTCATGGAAGCAGGTCGTAATTAGTTTACGATCCGATTTAAATACGGTCGTCAACAATGATGAAATGTAAGGAGATGCACGTGTTTGATGCTGGTAGTTATGTGAGTCTGCCGTATTCGATCGAGTCCGTTTGGCTTTCGTACGGTTGGAGCGTCACACGGACAATTCACGATGCGCGTCACGCAGGAGTCTTTGATGATCCTGTTTAAGGAACGTGTTGCGAAAGGGTGGAATATGTGACGTGTGACGCCAGAAAAACGGCGGATGCTTTGCAGTTTCTCGTGTGCGAAAGCTGAGCGTCACATGTTGCGTCAACGAAATCCGAAGCTTGCTAAGCGGGAACCGTGCGCCACTTCGAAACGTCGTCGCAGTGCTCCACCAGTGCAGCGAGTTTCCCGCGTGCATCCACTGACCTCCATGATTATGCAGACAAGGATTGATCACTCGAAATAAGCAAGCACAAAGGGTCTGAAAAAAAGCAGTGCAAAGTCCTGCGCACATTCTCGTGATCGACATTTCGCATTCGGCAAGGACGAGGTACTTTCAGAAGACCACACTCGTACCACACTCGGTGTTCACAAACGGGCAACATGGTGTTTTTGAGCGGGTTCCATCCTCTGGGTTCAGTCACCAAACCCGCAAACCCATCCTTTGTGTCAACCTACCCATTCATTTAACCCATGGGCTTAACCCATGACAAAAATAAATCAGTATGTGGGTTGCAAATCAGAGGAGTCCGTGGCAGTATCCAGCTGCAAGTGTCAGAGTGATCGTCCATCAGGAGCAAAAACCGCAACCGACACACACACACAGGTGCATTCGATTCCGCATTCTGGAGGAGGAGCACCAGCGACAAGGAAACCATGAAGAACCTCCTGCAGCTTTCGCGTATGTGTGTGTGTGCGTCCTATTTATCACGTGATATCTGTGCATGCAACTAAGTGCTCTTGTCGCGAATATGGTGCAGTGGTGCTGCTGGCGACCGCGCTGGCGTTCATGGCGTGGTATGTCGCGCTCATGCCGTTCTGGATCACGCAGTCGGGAGAGCGCAACAACACGGTCTACTATTCCCAGGGGATCGGCATTTGGCTGAACTACACCGAACACGTGGGCGACCTCGCTTTCGATCCGGGCAATTCGCTGTGGATTCCTCATCAAGAAAGTGCTGCGCACTCGTTCACGGACCAATGGTGAGATCATTCCTTCCTTTTTTTCATTTTCGGGGTGGCAGCTGTCCTTGCTAACGAGAAAGGGTTGCTTGGCGTTTGTTTGTATGCCTGCATCAGTGCGGTCGAGCAATCTTTCTGCGATAATGCGATTGGAGAGCTGCATAAGCAGTATTGCGAAGTGCGAAGTGTGTATTGTGGTCCAGCGATGAAGTTCCTTCAGTTCGCAGTGTCAGTCTTGTCTGGCAACGCGCTGCTGATTGTTGTGTGGTCGGTGTATTTGATCACAACGAGACATCGCACAGTCGTGGACCGCTACTTGATGCAGCTGTGTATCTTCAGTGGGCTGAGCTTCCTAATCGTAGCGATGGTCTGGTATTTCTTTGTGTTCCGCGTGATCATCGAGTCAACGTTTTACAAGGATCAGTACAACCGATGCGTGGAGAATTCGTCGAATCGAAGTTGCTGGGGTATGGGTGTATGCTTGTACATGCTTGTCGTTGCTGCGATACTGTACCCGATGCTTTCAGCGCTCGTTGCGACCCACGTGACAAATAAATTCCACCGGTTCCAGGTAAGAACCGTACGCACTCGCCATGTATTACCATTCTCGTGAAATAGATACTAATGCATGGCACATATTCCAGCGATTGCTACGCCGCTTACACGAGTCTGCGACGGCAGTAGACATCCCCCCACCGCCAATTGAACTGAAGGCATCGAGTGTCAATGATCTCAACAAAACCACACTTTCGGAGTCCATGGACGAATTATCAGCCGTTAAGGTCGATTTTTCATCCGAACAAACAAACTACCCGTCTTTGGCGCCGTTGAAAAAGATACCGTCGGTCCTGCGTGCTGTGAATGCGCATGAGATCGATGCAAGCGACAGCGAAGCTGAAGAGGAAAAGCGTGATGACAGCTTCGACACAAAGCACCGCCAGCAAGCTCATGGAGAAACGTCCACGAAGTCGCCAAGAAAGACCAGCAAGACCGCCAGCGTAACGCAAGAATCGCTGTGATGTACCCATACGCAATAGAAGCTGATTATACTCTAGAGTGCATGCTGCATGTGTTTTTCCATATTGAATGCGATGAAAGAGTACTCACAACGATGCTAATTTATCTAATCTAGGATCTAACGTCTCAAAATTCCTCCCAAGAGCTCGCGGGCGGCACATCCTTCCAGGACTCAAATTCCACGACATCGTCCTTCGTCACGGTCTGGAAGTATTTCCCATCGGTCTCATTCTCAAGGTCGGGCTTCCATGGAGCAGACATCGTTTTCCTCTCGAGGGCTTCCCAATCGAAACCTTGAAACCATGCTTGCTTGCGAATATCGTTCGGCGTGCCAGCTACCATGGAGGCTCGCCTCTCGGGTTGGCGAGTTAACAGTGCCTGCACGATCTTTTTCCAGCTCTCGTCACATTCGGACGGGAAAACAACTCGGTCCTGCAAGATATTCCGGAAAATTGCAAGATGGTCGTCGTTTTTCGACGCAAATGGAGAGTCGCCTATGAGCATCTCGTACAAGAGCACCCCAAGTCCCCAGCTGTCCACTGCGACTCCGTGACCCACGCTGAGAATGATTTCGGGAGCCAGGTACTCGGGAGTTCCGCATAGTGTGTACGTCTTCCCGCTTACTTTCTTCGCAAAGCCAAAATCCACAAGCTTAGCGTAGCCATCCGAGTCGAGCAAGATGTTTTCTGGCTTCAAATCCCGGTACGCAACACTGCGCTCGTGTAAGTACTCCAATGACTTAATGCAACATGCTGTGTAGAACCGAGCATCGAAGGGCGATAGTAGGATGGGCTTGCCAGCTGGGGATACGATGCGACGGAAAAGTTCGCCGCCAAGAAGCAACTCCGTGACAAAGTATACTTTCCGCTCATCTTGCAATGCCGCGTAGAATTTGTGAAGGAAAGGCGAGTCTATCTTCTCGAGCAGTAGTTTTTCGCTGCAGATATGGTGCACCTGGCGGATTTCTTCGAGTCGGGCTTTCCACATTTCCTTCACTGCGACAAATCGACCGGAGGGGATATGCTTCGCGATGTACACAATACCATACGAGCCCATTCCAATGATCCGAATGCGCTCGAGATTTGTGACCGACATCCAACGGGAGAAACACTTGTCGGCATTGAGAACCTCTCGCTGCTTGGCGAGGTCTTGAAGTTCGTCCTTTACGGGTGCAAAGATGCTTTCGAAATCAGTCCGCTCGAGTGCAAAGCACTCGACTTTCGTGCAGGCAATGACAGACGCCATGCGAGGAGAGCGATTCAGTAAAGCCATTTCGCCAAAATTGTCGCCAGGACCAATGCGAGCAACCTCCACATCTGGTCGGATCTGGTCCGCTGACGGTGGAGATAACGGCGCTCGTTGCAGCACTTTGGCCTCGCCATCCTTGATGATGTAGAATGTGTCCCCATCTTCGCCCTCGCTGATAATGGTTTCGTTTGCTTCGAATGTGACCCGGTGAGCCAAGTCTAGCAGCGTTTTCTTCAGCTCTACTGGTACATTTTTCATGACGTTCACGCTCTCCAGGACGCGCCACAAGCTGTTATATTCGAGCACTTCCTGCAGTGGACCAAGCAGCGACGTGAAGGTTTGCTGATCCAGTGCCATGACATGAACGTCCGTTTTGGCGATGACTGTCGCTGCTCGCGGCTCCGATGCAAGAAGCGCACGTTCGCCGAAGTAGTCTCCATCCTTGAGTTCTACGACGCCGACCCCGTTGCCAATATCGGTGCAAAGAACTGTGCCGGATTGGATCATATACAACACACTCCCTGCCTCGCCTTTGTGCACAATCACATCCCCGGCACGGTATTGCAGCGCATGCACGGAATTCGAGACCAGAGTGAACTGCTCCTCGGTCAAACTCTGCAGTAACTTGACTTTCTTCAGTGCTTGCAGCGAGCTTTGGAAGTTGTCGATCGAGTTCTGGACTGCCACGTAGCGGTAGAATTTTCCCTGGAGCGCATAAAGTGAGCCGCGGACATTTGGTTCGGCTTGGACACTTGCAGTCCGCTTGGCATTGTACAGCAAGCCGAGCTCGCCAAACGTTGCACCAGGGATGAGGCGATTGATGACGTCGCCGAAAGCATTGGTGACGTCGAATTTCCCGGATCGCACGACGTAGAATTTATCGCCTACCTCCCCCTGTTTGATAATTCTCTCTCCCGGCTCGACAGCTTGGATGAACATGAAGTTCGCAAGCGCAAAGAGCTGTTCCGTCTGCATGCACGAGAAGAGCACGTTTTCTCGCAGCGACTTCACGATGCACTCCTGCTCCGGCAGCGAGATCTCGGCGTTTTTGTGCATGGACTGCAGCGTGACCATCACGGCGATTTCTTCGCCATGGATTGCGTCGGTGCCGCTCATGTTGCGAATACTTGGACGCCGGTATCGAATGATCTCGGCCAGAACGCCTTCTTGCACTCGTGCGACGCTCGGGGTGTTCAGACCCGACGCGTTCATGGACATCCTCGGAGAAAGTCCGACATCCTCGGTCATGTTCCTTGCATCTTCGCTTTCGATGTAGTATCGTTGGACGGAATTGACGCACCCCATGGCGACGAGAGACTCGTATTCTCTCTTCCTTTTTGCTACTGCTCTTTTTGCGAAGGGTGCAAGAAATCGCAATGTTTGGGAATGCCGTTCGCGCTGACAAGAATACCATCCTCCTGAGGACGTTGTCCAGGCAGCTTTGCGTCGAAGTCGTTCTTGTCCATTCCACTCACTACTCGAGTATTTTTGTTGCAAGTCAATGGCGACGGATACGGGTATATTTAGAGAGGGAAATGGGGACAAGTGCGCTGACCTGTTTCTGCTTGAGGACCGTTTCCACTTTGTCGCGCGAAACGAACGTCTTGACACCTGCGGTCGCTAACAAAGACGTACGCTCTTCTGTTTTTTCCCTCCGCCGCGACCCTGTCTGGAGAGAGACGACAAGATCTGTTGTGTGTCTCGATGCATCGCCTTGGAGTTCGCCACCCGGAAGTCGCTGTGATCAGTGACGAATTGGTCCGGAAAGTGGCGTGCACCGATGGGGACCCGAGCAACACGAACGCGATCAACGAAGCCGATCAGACCGTCGACTTTATCAAGCTGCAGACGCTCTCGCTGTCGTTCCAGAATGTGTTCAAGATGGAAAACCTCGAGACGTTGCGCAATTTGGTGAAGTTGCAGCTGGACAACAATGTCATTCAGGAGATCGACGGCATTGGCCACCTCGTGCACTTGGAATGGCTCGATCTCTCGTTCAACAACATCACGGCCATCAAAGGACTCGACACGCTCGTGAAACTCACCGACCTCAGTTTGTACAACAACTGCATCGCGAAACTCGAGAACCTGGATACGCTCAAGAAGCTCCAGGTAGTGCATGCACTGGAGTGGATCTGTCCTTGTTGACGAAAGAGAAGCTGCGTTACGGATGCAGGTCTGACGTCTAGCTTTTATTTGCGCAGGTGCTCTCGGTCGGGAACAATTCTCTCTCGACTACGGATGGGCTTTTGTACTTGAAGTGCCTCGACAGTCTCCGTGTGCTGAATTTGTGCGGCAATCCTGTCTGCTCGGATCCGGAATATCGACCGTACGTTGTGAAGCAAGCAGTTCTTGTCCTCATGTTTCCCCCATCTAACTGGCAAAAACGACCTTGTGATAGCTTCCTTCTCGCACACCTCGACAAGCTTCAGTACTTGGACTATGCTCTCGTGGACACGAACGAAGCCATTCAAGCAAGAGAACAGTACCAAGACGAGCTCGAGGAGATGAAAGAGGTGAAAGCCATCGAAGACGCGGCGTTGGCGCGAGAGGCTGAGCAGCAGAAATACCTCTCGATGCTCAAGGATGCGAGCGTCATCACTCTCGAGGTACGATCATTTGTTTCCGCTTCAAAAAAGCATCCCTTCCGAGTCCGAGTGATCCGTTTCGAGTCTAAACGTGTTTGGGTCTGCAGACTTTATTGTCGGATATGTTCAAAGAGGATACCGAGATGAACAAGATCGAAGTGTTGCCAGGTCTGCGTAGCCTCATTGACGACTACAGCGAGAAGGCGAAAGCCGCGACAGAAGATGTGAAGATCGTCTTACTCGAGAAGCACGGTACGCTCTCGAAGGAAGTGGACCAGTTCAAGACGAGATACGAGCAGGTCCAGCGTGACACGCAGGATGGTAGTATCCGCGCTATTGAAAGCCACCGTCGCGTGGCAAAGCAGCTCCTCAAGCAAGCAGGGATCTCCCAATCGATCTCGGAGAACAACGATGGCGCTGTCGCGGGACAGCAACTTCTGCAGGAAGCGAAAGTGTCCACAGAAAAACTCCACATCGAGTTGATGAATTTGGAATCGGACTTGGTGGAGACTGCGCAGGAGCTCATCTCAAGCATGGAGATGGCGATTGAAGTCGTTGGCACGGAGGCGCGCGAGATCTCGACGGAGCATTTCCGCACAATTGAAGTTCTGGAGAACAATTTTTTCGAGAATGTGAGCCAGCTGGCTGTCGCGCTCTTGGAGCGCATGGCATCCGAGGATGGTGAAGAGGACGATTTCCTCACGGACGAGTGCCGCGCAATCTTGAATGACCGAGACGCCTTAAACAATGCGATCAACGGGTCGCACGATATTCATATCGGCAAACTGCTGGCACAGGAGGATGTGATGCGGGAACAGAGTCTCGCCAAGATTGCCGACATCATCAAAAGCGCGAAAGACCAAGAGTGGACGCGCAACCGCTCGCGGATCGCTGAGATCATCAACATCAAAGAGAAGCACCTCAGCGAGATCAACAAAGTGCGCGACGAGCTCAACCGCGTCGACGATGAGTTTTATTAGCAACCATGGACACACACATGCAATAAACAAATCGTTATTGGGAATGCGTCCACTTTTCCACCTGGCGGAATGTAGAAACCTTGCGTCAAGTATTTGCCATAGTGGAAAGAATGGTGTCGCGAAGCTGGAAGGATGTCCAGTCGGATGCCACGGGAATGGTTTCTACGACTTCATGCTTGTCGTCAAAGAACACCAGGTGGGGCGGCTGCGCGAATGGCTTGACCTGTTAAGGATACAACAACATGAATGCAAGTGCATTCGTGAGGCAACAAAGCAGACTCCTTTTTGTTCAGACCTCAAAATTGGCGATGGAGGCATCGATCTTCTGGTCGCAGAAGCTCTTGATGTGCGGGAATGGCTTGATCTGGCACGGGATATGAATGGGTGCGCGCAATTCGCATCGGACAACTGGCTGATCGCTCTGTCACGCATACGCGCAGCGTTAGTTCGATACTCGAGACTCCTGCTGGAGGAAAAGTGAACTTCACCATGACTTGAGGGAGGATCTGCGCCAAGAGTTGTTGCTGCTCGCGCGACAAGTCGGATTTCAGGCGCACGGGGAGCGATGCAGCGCACGACGTCTTTGTTGGGTCGTACCCATGCGTCGAGAGCGCGGTCATGAGCAAGAGCACACCCACAGCTCGCCATTTTGGTCTCATTCTCGCAAGAATGTCGTCCGAAAGTCGAGCAGCGAAGTTGAAGAGGAAATGAGTGTGCTTGAAGGGTCACTGCTCGCTTATTTCCGACAAAGTGCAAAGTACGCTCGCGCTTATTTCCGACTGGATTTAATTGAAAAGTGGGTGATCTTCAGGAATCTCTCGATCTGTGAGTAGGGTTAAGTGAATAATGTGGGCCACGCTAGTTCATTGCTGCAAAGAAACCACTTTTGTGTCGAATGCGGTGATCGAGACGCATTAAAACAAGAAACAAAGAATCCAGCTCGATTGTGTCTGTTTTCATCCAATCATACTCGTGGCAGTGTATTTTGCATAAAGGAAGAGCGAGGGATAGGGTGGGGTTCGGGCTGCTTGGAGAAGGTAACCCAATGGTTCACACTGGCGCTCAGAGGTCTGCATTCTGGATTACCACAATCTCATCGTTTACTCTTTCCAGACGACCCTCTTCACGTGAGAGCGAGTTACTTTCCATACAGAGGATGTGTGCTGTGTTAATGGTGGCAGTATCGCGACGATACTGTGCAATTAGAAGGCATACGCACCATAAAGAGGCCGCTTTCGAGCGATGTGAAGTGAGTGTCGCTGGATCGAGTCGTACAGTGTACCGAATAGCAAAAGCAAACCTCTATTTGTGTCGCATTCCTCCTCACATTTGAGAAATTCAGTCCGTTCCTCAACTCCCGCTTTCCACCCCTCTCTCTCTAATATAATACCAACAGAAGGCGGAATCATCAAGACACGAAGAAGGTGCCGTATACATCCATTTCCCCAGCAGCAACCGAATCCGCGCGTCGATCGATCTGTTCCTTATATACCAGGAGACAGGAAGAGAGACAGGAAGAGAGAGAGAGATTCCTCCCGCGCTTCTATAAATCGCCCCTCGGTGCGAGAGTGAGCGAGTGGCTGTCTATTTACAGGAAACGATGTATGACAGCCGCAACGGCAACAATAACAGCGGTGGAGGGTATAATTCCTCCCGCCTCGGTGTCGGCGGTGGCGGTGTCTACCGAAGCAACCAGGGCGGAGCAGGCGCTCTGCCATCGACACAGACGCAGTCCAACGGTTTCGCCTCCACGGGCGGCGGTCGCCCGATGTCCCCGAAATCGTCGTCAAGGAGTCTCGGCGCGGGCTCGTCGGAAACCGGCACCGACCCGGACGTGAATATGCTGCAGGACAGTGGCCCCCCGAGCGAATCGCTGCAAACGTGCTTCCAGTCGACGACACGGTGGTTCCAGCTGGTCATGTTCATCGCGTTCGTGGTGGCGCTCGGCTTCGCGCTCACGAGCGAGTACGAAAACCTGTCGTCCGGTTTGATCTGGGGTGCAGTGCTGTCTATTTTCTCCGTGTTCTTCGTGATCCTGTCGTACGCGAGTGTGCCGGGCTACCGTCAACACCCGAACCCGCTTGTGTTCTGGCGAACAATCGCCGACGCCTTTTTCGTGATCCAGCTATTGGCGCAACAATTCGTGCGGTGCTTGTTTTACTCGTGTGGGTCGCTTTGCAACGACAAGAATCTACAGTGCGGATGCTCCCAGGACCAAGGTGCCGGTCCAGCGTGTGACGTGTTTGCAGGGCTTTTCGAGTTCTCGCTGATCGCCGCCGAGTGCTGGTTCTTCTGCATGACGGTCAACCTGCTCGTGAGTCTCACGAATCCGTTCACCGACTTCAAGCGCAACACGCGGTTTTTCCACATCTTTTGCTGGGGGATGGGACTCTTCATGGGTCTGCTGCTCATGAACGTCGATGACTGGGCTGGGTACTCGGATCTAGGTGTTTGTTGGACGAATGCGCTAAAGAATATCCCGAGTCGTGATATGGACACGTGTCCCCCCGATGCGAAAGTGATCCAGAATTTCTCTGATAACTACAAAGTTGTGCGCGCCAATATCATCAGTTGGGCATTCTTCTATGTCTGGATGGGTCTTATCCTTGTGTGCAGTATCGTGGTCTGGATCTGGGCGTGGAAGCGGCTGAGTGAAGGGATGCCGGAAACCTACGCCGTGCGTGTGCAGTCCATCAACCGTGCGCGTTTCAACGTGTTTGCTGTGACGTTCTACTGGCTGATCGTCGGTGCCGTGTACATCAACTTTCTTTCCCGAACCGACCGTGCGAAGAATGATGCTACCAGCAAATTGTTGCATTTCCTCATTGCGGGGAAAGGATACGTCGATTTGGTGATCTGGTTCGCGCTGAATGACTTCCGGGTCTCGCATTTCACGAAATGCTTGTCGGACAATCCTGAGGAGATTGATGTGGATCTGAACCCGCAGGTGAATGCAGCGCTGCGTCGTGAAGTGCTTTTCTACACTACGTCTGGCATTATTCAAGCCGTGCAAGCAGCGGAGCGGTTGCCTGCGTCGCAACGAATCCAGCATTTAGCCCTTCTTCCTCAGAATAAGAGTTCTGGCGGAGTCCCTGGAAATGTTCAATCAGCAAACGGAGTGGCGTATCCAGGGTACATGCGTCAACAGTCGGAAGACACCAGCGCCGCGTTTGATGAAAACATGCGGGTCTCGTCGAAAAACTCGGAGCGAACCAAGACCTTCCACGATTATGAACCGCACGCGTTCAAGAAGATTCGCGAACGCTTTGGTGTGAACAACGAAGCGTACCTGCAATCGCTTTCGTCGACTGCGAAAGAACGTTTGAGCGAAGGCGCGAGTGGTGCGTTCATGTTTTTCTCGGCGGACGGTTCGTTGATCGTCAAGAGTACGAGCAAGGAAGAGACGACGTTCTTGCGAAGTATCGCCCAGCAATATGCAGATTACCTGTGCTCCAAGCCCAACTCGCTGCTCACTCGCTTTTATGGCTGCCATTGCCTGGAGTTGTATGGCAAGCAATTTTCGTTTATTGTGATGGCGAACCTGTTCGACACCGAGCAAGTCATTCACTCGCGTTACGATATTAAAGGGTCCTGGGTCAATCGCCACGGCGACTTGCCGAAGCGTGGCAAGAAAGTCACGTGTCGTCACTGCAATAGCAAGTACGTCTACCAGAACTCGGCTCCTGAAAATGCAAACTGCCCATCCCGTCTTGGTGGCCACGAGCCGAATGTGGTTCTTAAGGACTCGGACTTGACCCAGAAATTGAAATTGGATCGCGACGTCGCTCTGCAGTTGTATAAGCAACTGTGCGCCGACAGTGATTTGCTGTGCTCGTTTGGGATTATGGATTACTCGCTGCTGATGGGTATTAATGAGGTAGAGTATGTGGTCGACGAAGGTGGTAGCTTTGAAGACGCATTGCCCTCCCCAGTCAACATTGGGATAAACAATCGCCTCGGAGACCCTGTTGCCCCCAGCTTCAATCCTTTCACGGAGAAGTCGATGTTGGATCCGCGGAGTATGTCGCAGTCCAACGGTCCAGGCGTCCCTTTCTCCGCCCCAGGCAATGCGAACTCTCGCAATCGCCACCATGTCAGTGTGTCTTCAACATCCAGTGCTGCAGACAACGGTCGCTCGCGTAAAGTGTCGAGACAACGAGATCCGTTGCGCAACACTCGATCGGAGAGCAATGCGTCT
Organism: Globisporangium heterothallicum; assembly: GCA_023334155.1. Classification (NCBI taxonomy): domain Eukaryota; phylum Oomycota; class Peronosporomycetes; order Pythiales; family Pythiaceae; genus Globisporangium; species Globisporangium heterothallicum. The sequence continues at coordinate 85,944 of JAASGH010000011.1, read as the reverse complement.
GTTTCCTCGTCTGGACGTCGGTTACCGAGATCGGGCATGCGGCTGGCCAACACTGTCGTTGGTCCAGCGTATTACCATTTGGGCGTGATCGATATTTTGCAGACATGGACAGTGAAGAAGCGCATGGAGCGATTCCTTAAGATTGTATTTAAAGGCGTGGATGGCGACGGACTGTCTGCGATTCAGCCGAAGCTTTACAAAGTGCGTTTCCAGTCCAAGTTGGCCGAGATTTTAGGCGTCGAAGAAATCGTTGGGACGGATAATGCAGACCTGTTCACGCAGCAGAACTCGCACATGGACGTCGATACCGCGCGCACGTCGCACTTCAATGTGCAGTCGATTCGTTCGCTCCCTTCTTCCGACCACCATTTCCTGTCGTCGATCGACTCGCATTACGCAGACAGTCGTTCGTCGTCAAACGTTCTTCGCCAGCGCAGCTTAGAGCACTCGAGTTCGCACTCGCAGTCGGTCGGTCAGGACACGGATGAGTACTCGGGCATCGATTACCATTTATAAAACCCGTTCCTGGCGTTCGTCGTGAGCTGTTTCGGAGATTGCTTGGGAGGAAAGAAGGATTTTGTTTTTGTTGGTCGTTCCCCGCGGTGCATGAAGGAAAGGAGAAAGGAAAGAAAGAAGAAACACACACACATAGGGGGGATCTTGAATAGCCCGAATTTAATGGAGAATGTATCAACCACCACTTTGCATACCCACCACCGACTGCGCTTTCCGTTGCATATCCACTCCCAAAGTGATCATTTTCAGTTTGCGTTGCTGACTCCATACCGTACTTAGCGTCCACCCGCACTTAATCTGATTGTTGTCGATTTTCTGATGCTGCAATTTGAGAGTCGAGATGCAGTCTCTTCCGCTGAGTGTCATTGTGCGAGTGCAACAGCAAACCGTACTTAACGGGACACGTTGCAAGTTTAGGGGAGAGCACTGTACGTTGTTTTTGGCGCGCAATATCACAGACCCAATTGAGCGCCTCAATTTCTCCATTGCGCGCGCATTGGAAGAGACAGGAAGCAGCAGCAGACCTGAGCGTTCTCTCTCTCTCTCTCTCTGTCGCATCCTACCTGCTTGTCTACACAACCAGGAATAGCGCACACGCACGATGGAGGGCGAGCGCAAGTTCTCAACGGCGTCGGTGGAGCGGCTGCTGCAGCACTCGCTGTTCCGCTTCCAGATCCAGGACGCGCAGGTGTGCGCGAACGTGGCGGAGCTCAAGGAGATGCTGACCGTGGGGCGGGATGAGCAGGACCACTTTGAGATTCTGACCGAGGTGGTGCACGAGATTGAAGACCGGATCCAGGATTCCGACACCCGCGAGCTCTACCTGCTGGCGTCGCTGCAGCATTTCACGCACGAGATGGAGATGCTGCTGGAGATGGACAACGAAGCCGAGCTGAACCCCGAGGTCATGCCGAGTTTCGCGGCGATCTTTGCGCGTGAGAGCGACAGGCAGCAGTCGGGTAGCAGCAAAGGCAACAAGAGCCAGCGGGCGCCGCGCACGCAGGTCAGCACGAGCACTAGTAGCGCAAAGAATGCGGTCCCGAAAACCGCAGTCGTAGCTGCCGCTCCCACCAGCAATAAAAACGCAAAACCCACTGTTTCCGGACCACACTTTGTCACGAAGCGCGAGCCAGCAGTTGTGCACCCAGCACCGGCAGTAGTGGCTGCAGCGAATGCTCGGCAGACGGCGACTGCTCCACTCGCACAACACCAGCAGCAGCCAAAAGCGCCTCTCGTGCAAACTCCTTCTCTACACCAGCACCAATTGCAGAAAGCGCAGCAGCTAAAGAACGATGCTCCTGATGCTGGAGCGGCCACTGCAAAGCCAGCCGCAGAGGAGGACGTGACGTGCAGCGTCTGCTTCGAAGGCGATTCCTTGGAGGGAGACGCGATTGTGATCTGTGAGTTGTGCAACACGGCGGTGCATCAAACCTGCTATCGGATCGCGTACCTTCCCGAGGGAGACTGGTATTGCCATCCGTGCTCGCGATACCTGAAAGAGCAGGACATCGAGAAAAACGTGACTCCCACGCACGAGCTAGAGTGTGCAGCGTGTTTGACGAAAGGCGGCGCGATGGTTCCAACTGTCGAAGGGGAATGGATGCACATGTCGTGCTCCATGTTCCTACCAGAGCTGTACGTTCAGCGCCTGGGAACCCAAGGAGAGGTGATCTGTGGCGTGGTACGTTTCATGCGACTGACGTGGACTCGCCTCTCTCTAATACCTTGATGATGAGATGGACAGGTGGTCTGACCTGTGCATTCGTTGTCGTTTCTTCACGGATGTATAGGAAAAGCTCAAGGCGCGTCGAAAGCTTCGCTGCTGCTTCTGCAAGAAAACGTGAGTCTTCTGTCGACAGTGTAGTCAATCTCGAATTGGAGTCACTGATGGGAACACCTCATGTGTTGTTTTCCTGTATAGCGACAAAGCAGCATGTGCTCAATGCTCATTTGGAAAATGTACCGTGTCGTACCATGTCCAGTGTGCACTGCGCAACGGTCTCAAGTTTGCATTCATAGAGGCGCAGGTATGATGCATTTCTAACAGCTTTCGCTTCGTGTGGAGGTGTTTATTGGATGCTCACTGTCTCGCTTTGCACGCACAGCAACAATTTGGAAGTGGGTGTCTGACGCATCAAGAGAAATTTCTGAGCATGGAGGGTCTTAATGTGGAGGATGGCGACGAGGCTGAAAGCTTCCCACAGGTAGCAGCAGCGCAAGACACCATTCCTGTCAAGACTGCCTCCCCTACGACTACGACAGATCTGCAAACGCCATCATCAAAACAGGAAAAGAAGAAAGCCAAGTCAGACAAGAAAGGCAAAGACAAAAGGAAATCGCGAGCGAGTTCATGGGAGGAAGGTGGCGACGACGACGATGAATACATTAGGATCGCCAGTGACGACGACGATGAGTTTTTCCAGTCCGGGGATGATGAGGTTCAGGTGGTGCAAATCAAGAAAAGCGACCAAAAGCTGAAGAACAAGAAACGCCAGATGAAACCAGAGAGCAGCGGATCGAAGAATGAAGATGGCAGTGCGAAAGTCACGAAGAAAAGTCGACAAAGTACTCTCCCCTTCGCTTTTCCAAGACCCACTCCTGCGACTCCAATCGCACCTCACCCTCAAGCACCCTCGTTTGTCCTTCCAAGTGGTCCTGCCACCAATGCAACGAATCGCCTTGTTCTCCACAGTCGTGTCTTCGTGCCTGCATACTACCCACCTGGACTGAGAAACAATGATGGCGATAAGGACTACGAGTACGTGATGATACTGATTCAAAGCATGCCCATCGGTATGGTGATTGCTACCCAACCCACGTCGTACGGCACCGGCATCTTCCTCAACGGATCGAAGACACACAACCCCGTCGTCTCCGAAGCGCTAGCAAGAGGAGTCCTTCACGACGGAGATGAGGTTTTCGCGATGAATCACACTATCTTGCGGAATGTGAGCATTGAAGAAGTCCACAACATCATTCCAACGCTCAAGTACCCCGTGCAGTGCTGGTTCCGTACAAAGCGCCGCAATGCTCCGTCGCCTACCCCACCCGCTATGCCTGCCTTTAACAACCAGCAAAGTGACCTGAAGCGAGACGCAATCCTTGACGAAAAGAAACAGGACGGTCAACATTCTGGACTGAATTCTATCAAGGAGCAAGCAGAAACTACTCTGCTCACCTCCGGTATGCCAAAGCCAAACTCGTTGCCAATAGCTTTGCCAGAAGAGAAGTCCCCAGTCGAGAATGAAGGGCTAAGTGTGGATTGGCCCTGGTTTTACCTTCGTTCTGATGGTAAAGTCGCCATGAACCTCTTCTGGCGATCCTTCGACGGCGCCTTCTTCCTGAGAAAGATGAACACGCGCGTGATGTTGGCGCTCCAGGATAAAATTGAGACCATGGTTGGTGTTCGTTTCAGCAGCGACCATCCTGGGTACAACCAAGTGCAAGAGCTACTCGTGATGCCAAAGCGTGAGCAACTCCCGCAATACCTGGTCGATTTCCGAAAGTCTCGAAAGCAGAAGCAGAGATTCCTATCTTCGGATATCTTCATGGGTGTCAGCGCGGAAACCCTGAAAGCTGAAGACGAGGTAGACGAGCAGACGTCCATTGCCATAGGAACGATTGTGACGGTTGCGAAGCGCACTTGGGCGGGAATCAATAAGCTCGGTGGAGCTGGACGCGTCCGAAAAGTCCACGAAGAATCGCTGGATGGCGGGAAGAAGCGATTCACGTACGATATTGCATACGTACTTGGTGGTGGAGAGAAAAAAGTGGAGCGGAAATACATCAGCGTCGTGGATTTAAATAAAGAAGCGGAGAAGGAGAAAGAAGAGAGCGAAGTCGACGATAGCGGAATCAAAACCGATGAAGAAGGCGAGGGTGCGACCCCGATGAAGATGCGACTTCGTCTCCAAGTGGACAAATCCAACGATGAGACCCTGCTCCTTGCACTGTCTGCGTTAGCTGTAAACAATCCCCCAGAAGCTGCCCCCCGTAAGCGGGTTTTCCAATTCCAAGTGTCTACAGCAAATGGAAACGTTCATCTTGAACACAAGACACGCGACGAGAATCCCACCGCAAAGGATTTGCTGCTCCACAAGCACTTTGAGGTGAAAATGAGTGATGAAGACGCTATTGTGAAGGCGTGCTTCCATCCAACGTTACTTTCAGCAGAAGAGCGTTCGATAGACGATGTGGATGATTTGGACGATGAGGGAGCGAGCGATCACGATGAAGAAGACGAGATCAAGGCGCAATTGGAATCCCTGCAGCGAGAGTTGAGCACGGTGCTCACTCGCAGTCAAGACGTCTTTGCATCAATCAAGAGTGACATCGAACGCGAATACGCGACGAAAGCGTATCGCAAGAGGATACTGGAAGAGATCCAATGGAAGCATTACGAGCAGATGTATCGCGAAACAGTGGCGGCTAGAGACCAGTTTGACGATAGCGACGATGAGAGCGAAAAGAGCGATGAGGAGACATCGAGGGGACGCCGGCCAGGGTCACAGAAAGACAGATCCCGAGACGCCGTCAGTAGTGACGACGAAGATGAAGAGAGTGAAGATGATACTTTCGGCGGTCTCTTTGTGAACAAGATCAAGCAAGAAGGCGATGAGATTTGCGTGCTCTGCGAACTAAGTGGTGGCGATTTCGCGGCAACGTCGTGTGGTCGCGTGGTTCATCCTCAGTGCGCAATGTACACTCCTGAGACCTACTTCAAGGATGGGGTTGCTCACGGCATGGACCAGATTCCAGTCGAGCGTCGTGCGCTTTCGTGCGCTATTTGCCACGGACGCAAAGGGTTGAGCAAGATTCAGTGCGCAAACAAGCGATGCGTGTTGGCGTATCATATCTCGTGTGCGTATATCAATGGTCTCCTGATTCGCGATCCGCACTATCAAGCGTGGTGTCCAAAGCATTTGAAGAGCTCCGGGATGGCTCAGGAAGTGGAGTTGCCCAAGCATTTACTAAAGGCATCCGCGCAAGGTGGACGCGGTGCAAGCAAAGCCAAAAAGCGAGCCACTCACGGCAAGAAAGGTCGACGAGAGACTCCACGAGCAGAAGCCACCGCTCCTGGTGCCATTTCTTCGTCCAAGACCAACCGAAAGCGCAAGCGTAAGAGCTCCATACGAAATGACGCGTTGGAGAACCCTGATGACGAGAAACTGGACGACACCGAGCGAAGTTGTGTGAGGCGATTAGATATCGATGAAGATAGCGACGGGGAACAGGACTCGGCTGAAGGGAAGGGCTCGGAAGACTTGCAGCAAGCTCCACAGCAGGTGTTCCGAGTGGATGACGTCGTTTTAGTTCTCGCGCGAGAGTGGGTCGGCAGCAACAAACCAGGCGGAGTCGCGCGAATCCGAGCAGTCCACAAAGCTGAGAGCAACGACAACGACAAGCTGCTGTACGACGTGGCTTACGTTTTAGGGAGCACGAAGGAGAAGCGCGTCGAGGCCGAATACGTTCGCGCGTACCAGAAAGCAGAGCAAAGTAATGATGGTCCGATCGCCAGCAATCGGAAGAAAACTCGAAACGCGTAGAATCATTCAAACGAAACAATAAATAAGATACGAATAGAGAGAGTTGCTTGAGCGACGAACGTGAAATCCTCGAGTGCCCCACTAGGGTTGGCGATTTTGCCGCCTGAGTCGTCTTTTCATCAAGTTGGCCTCTGCACATGAGCGCAAGGTTTGCATCAGCCATTTGTTAGCAACCACACTTTACAAACAAGCCGAACAGCAAACCACATACCATTCATGCGCTGCTCTTCATCCTCTATTTCCGCACGATCTCTTCCAAAAGACAACGAGAACGCGTTCAAACCACGAGAGACAACGACGCGAGGTTTGTCGTCAGAGGCAACGACGTCATCTACAACGGGTACATCAATGCGACGGATTGCGACATCAAGCAAATGAAAACAACACAATAAGTCTCACAAAATCCAACACACATACCTCGTAACGAATACACCTTGCTCGACTCCAACGCACACACTTGCCTCTCCAACGCAGACCTCTGCTCTTCCAACGCACACACCCTAGCGCGCTCGACATCGCGGAGCTCGGACAACTGCTGCTCCTGGGAAGCCACACGCTCCTCCAACGACGATCTCTCGCTCAGGAGAGCAGTCACTTGGTCGTCCGCCTCTGCCGTCGCAGCTACCAGCTTCGTCTCCACATGGGTCAGCTTCTCCTGCAACGCGACCAACTCCGTCTCAAGCTCCGACACACGTCCTTCCTTCTCGCTGAACTGCGTCAGCGTCTCCGCCTTGCTCGACTCCAACGCACACACTTGCCTCTGTAGTCTGGTAACTGTGGTGGAGTGATCTTGGCGTAGTTTGTCGAGCTCCGAAACCTTCTCGACATTTCGCTCTGCTAATTCTCGCTGACTTTGCATGTTTGTTTCTTGATCGGCACGCTGTTCTGGTGACAGGTTAGTTTGAGTTCCCGCAGATTCTGTTGCTTTGGGGTGAGTGTTCCGTTGCGTAGCTTGAAGTCGTTCTTCCAAGGCGGAGATCATCGCACTTTGTGTGGCTAGTTTGGCTTGCAAGCTTTTGTTCTCATCGTGGAGTAGCCCGTTCCGTTGTTGAAGGTCGACGAAGCTGGCCATTTCATCTTCCTGACGTCGTTGCTTCGTAAGGAGAGTCGCATTCTCAGCTTTGAGCAAACTATAGTCTTCCTGGAGTTTGATAAAGTTCTCTTTCTGTCCATCCTGCTGTTTTTGCAGTCGGCGAGCAGCAGCTGTGGGTCGCGGCTTCACTACGCTACTTGATGGGACTGGAGTTGGGATCCGGCTTTTCATGACTCCTTCGGGCATTGGCTTTCGAATTGCTGATGCTGGTGTCGCTGGTATTAGACTTGCTCTTGTCGATGCATCTGGGGTTCCATTGTTGAGACCAGACAGCACTGTGGTTAAGTTAGAGACGGGTTTTGCCTGCGCAGCAGAAGCGATTGGACTCTTTTTACTTGACGGTTGCGATTTCTCTGTAGCCCTTTGCTTTGCAGGAGCACTCTTGCGTACTTGTTGCGCTGGAGTTTTCAGCCCAGATGCATCTCCAAATGCTAGGCTCTTGGCAGCTGCAGGTGCTGCTCCAACGGTGTTTGTAATGGTCGCTAGATGGCGTCGTTTTGTGGACTGCGGGTGAAAGGGTTTGCAAGACGACACGTGTTAGCATCATGTCCACCGCACCCTAGATCCTTCCAGAGCAATACCTCGAATGGAGTCTCCATCTCTACTTCCTCCCTCGTCCGTTTCAAATGTTTTTTCACTCCATCAGCCAACAGACCATCGAGTCTAATCCACAAACCGATGTCAAAATGAGTCAATACGTGCATAGAGGATGGAGGAGCGTACCGTTCGACCTCTTCTGGCCATACCGCCGCATGTTTCCTGAGGGAATACGAGTAGCTTAGTGAGTATGTCCATCCCGCAATTCAAAAGCCATCACTCCAGGAGAGATAAACATCCTCACCAGTAACAATCGCGAGCGATTTCTCTGCTTCGTTGGGATGCATCGCTCAGGGATGTCTGCAATAACAACCGAGTTTATTATGAGCAACACGTGAATCGTAAATCCTCCCCCCGGTTAGTATAGATGCCAGTGAGTGGTTCGTTACAGAGATGGCGGACTGCAGTTGGATCTTGAAGTGCTCGAGATTGCTGACGTCCCAGTTTTCTAGAGCAAGCTGCACGTAATGGATACAGCTTTCGCGAACTTCTCGACTTCTATACACATGTAGCAACCACACACACACAGCAAATCAAAACACGACTCAGGAGGCTTGCTCGCAGTGGACAGTCGCTTACTTGCTGAGACTCAGCACTTGCAAGACAGGTCCAAGAACGTGTCGACTCGGCGTTGTCTTGATGATGCTTTCAATGCACTCGTGGATCGCGCTCGTATTCACCTTGCTCGCAAAACACACATGGCCATGACGGTGTGCTCAACCCTACTCGAGCTCCAGAAACAGCGACTTACTTTATTCGACGTGCCTCGCGCATCTAGTAGCGTAGGGAAAATGTCGCGAATGATAATCTTGCTCTTGATCGGTCCGACTGCAGCTGCCAGCATTGCGAAAGTGTCACACGCCACTTTCACGACCGTGGAGCGCAGATCGAGAAGCTGGAAGTCACAGAAGTGGAAGCCACGAAGTGAGCGCTTGCTCCGCTTTTGCAGACATCCAAATGCAACATACCGTAGTGCGGAAGGGCTGTGTGAGTGCCTGGATGTTCTCGGGTGTGAACAGAGACACGTCCACTTTGCTGTTCGTGCTATCGGTTGCTACAGCGTCTGTGGTGTTTGATGGCAGATCCTTCTTCCGCTGAAGCGCCGCGTACTCCTGAAACATCCCCTTGAGTTCTTTCATCGCCGCGCACTTCTCCTTCCACTCGTCGTCCGATTGGCACATGCGCTTGCCGATCTCCACAATCGCGTTCGTGCGACCGCGGAAGGTCTGCTCAGACACAGCAAATGGGTCGCACATCAGCACATGCATGGGCTGCATACTATATAAAGAGAGAGAGAGACGCACCATCATGCTCATGTCTGTGCGCATGAGACCCACGGAGCGCTGCATGGTTCGTCCGCCGTCCTTGCCTGATTCGTGCTGCACTTGGTGAAATGGTTGCATTCTGTGCGCGCTTAAATTCAAAAACATGGCAACATTCGGCAACCTCCTTTTCAACCAATCGTGCGGCACAAAAGCAGTTTCCAGCCAATCGCAGCGCTTGACAGACGATTTTCAACCACTCCAGCTCTTTCCAGCCAATGAGGTTCCGTGCTGAAACGGAGTGACGGTCGATTAGTACTTTAAGGAGCGTATACAGTAGCATGGATACTGGAACATTCCAGCGAACAGGTCCGAATCGTTAGTATCGGATTATCGCAGGAACGACCATAATGGCGGAAGCTGGTCCAGTGGTGACGAAGATGGATGGCGCCGTGCCCAAGAAAGTGTACATGCACTTCGAGGAAGGAGCAGATACGGCTCTGCACCTCACGCTCAAGATGACGCTCCCTTCGAAGTGGGCGAGCCACACCGTCGACTACCTGAAAGAGGTGAGTGCTCGAGTCGGAGGTGTTCGTTGATCTCGGACTGATTGGTTTCGTTTGTGTTGCTGGATGCATTGCGTAGTTTTTCGTCGAGCATTACAACACGAAGAAGCCAGACAGCAAGTTGGACAGCGCGCTTTTCCATTTGGAGCGCAAAAGTACCGCGCTTCACGGAGACGAACTACTGCATTACGCAGTGCAGAAGCACGACGATCTCTTTTTGAAGTCAGGTACGAAGCTCGACACGAAACCGGAATACCATGATAGCGTCAGTCTTACCAAATCAGCGCTTCGATCTCACGCTGTTTGGCTGGGATGCACGCTTTAAACCATTTGTTCAGGCGCTTCGACGAAGAAACCTGTGAAGGCTGAGGGTACGTGAATGACTTGCATGCTACTGTGTGTCTTGCCTACGGTTCTGACCGATTCGTTGTACTCGCAAGCAGGTGCTGCCAAGAAATCGGCTGCGAGCGCACAGAATCTGTTGCAGTGCAAGAACTTTGGGTGTGCCATGAAGTTTTCGGAAGAAGACAACAACGACCAAGCGTGTCGTCACCACGCACAGCCTCCGACGTTCCACGATATGAAGAAGGGATGGTCGTGTTGCTCGTCCAGAATGGTGTACGACTGGGACGATTTCGAGAAAATCGAGCGGTGCCAAGTGGGGCGTCACTCGACCGTTGCACCAAACGCGCAATTCGCAAAATCGCCAACGGTGCTTGCCGCTGAAAGTGCCGAAGCCTCCTCTGGAGCTGGGGCTTCGCCAGCGCCGACGCCAGCAGCGCCAGTGCTGAAGTCCATTGACGACTACAACAAGAAGAACCCAAACGCGGTGACGGCGGTTTCTTCGGCTGTCGACAACCAGAGCGGGTAAGTAGTGGCCGTATTGATGCATACGATCAAGACAGTAGTGGTCACGATTGCTTTCTGTCTGTCTGATACAGCCCAGCCCCAGCGCGCACCGATGGCAAAGCTCGCTGCGTCAACTACGGCTGCCAGAAGGAGTACGTCGTCGCGGAGAACTCGGCTGCTTCGTGCACGCACCACACGGGTCCGCCCGTTTTCCACGACGCGGGCAAGTTCTGGAGCTGCTGTCCAAAGAACGTCAAGTACGACTTTGAGTCGTTCCTGCAAGTTCCAGGCTGCGCGACAGCCGCGCACCGCGACACCAAGGCATAAAGCTGTTCATTTGGTGGATGAGGTAATGAGCGGAGGAGTCGATAGAGGATGGTGTCCCGCTCATGCGAATCAAATCCGATCAATCAAAACTTGTCGATGTGTTCGCTCAAAGTGAAACGGTTATCAATCAAAATGCATTTGAGCAGGGGATCAATTCCTAAGTCCGCGATCGGATGTTTCGAACCTTCAGTAAGTGCGGGTGCCTTTCTCATGCCGCATTTAAGCACAAAGTTCGCACTGTCATGTTCGCTGCTCGCCGTACTTATCGCGGTGATGGCTTGGACCACAATCACCTCCTGTCAGTAATAAAGCAGCCGCACAAAGGGAAGACTCATCGAGCGCGAACGCGGCTCTCTCTCTCTCTCCCCCCGTGCCATCCACACCCAACAGCAGCAGCAGCAGCAAGCGCACCCACTGTGTGTATATAAAGAACATCTTTACCTGCACGTCCTGCTGCGATATCCAACGGTACTATGGCGAGCAACGAGATCGAGGCGACGGTGCTGTCTGCATTGGAGGTGTTGTACCAGAAGCACTTGCAGCCAGAGCAGCAACAGGCCGCAGACGCGTATCTGCGCGGTTTCCAGCTCACGCAGGACGCGTTTGGCGTGTGCGTGCGTCTGCTCGACCGCTTCCTACCGCAGTGCCGAGCCGTGGTCACCAGCGCAACGGAGCAACAGCAGCAGGCGGAGATTGTGCCGATCCTGTTCTTCGCGTCGCAGACACTCGCGAACAAAATCAGACGTCAGCACGCGTTTCCAGAGCATGCGGGGTACTCGTATTTCACGTGGAGCCAGAAGATCATCGCGTGGCTCGCAGACAAGAACGCGACGATCCCGAAATTGGTGCAGACGCAGCTGGTGCTGGCGCTTGTCGCGTGTATGCCGCGCATCCCCAGCCACGAAATCCAAGCGCATCTCGCGATCCCGGGCAATAGCAAGTCCTTGCTGGCGGGGAACAGCGCCGCGGGAGGAGTGATCAGCTTCGTGTTGAACGAACTCACGCATGCGCAGGTTCAGCCAGCGATGCTGACCGAGTTGCTCGTGGTGCTCGTGGAGGAAGTGACGGAGATTCAGGAACGATCCGCGCGCGACCAAATGCAGACGGAGATTGACCAGTGGGCAGTGACCGTACTCGACCAAATCCTCCCGCAAATCATGCATGAAGCGGTGCAAACTGCCAGTCGTTCGGCTCAAGCCGCTGCCGAGTCGATCACAACCCAGCAAATGGTGCTTCGAGCGGTCAAGAACTGGTTGCGCTATTCGTCGGTGAGTCCAGTGGTGGTCGTGAACAACCCTTTGCTTCAGTCGTTCGTTGCGTTTCTCAACCAGGACGATCTGTTCGATGTCAGTGTGGATCTCGTCGTCGAACTCGTGCGCTGCTACTACGACGTCGAGCGGGACTTGGTGCTAATCCAGTGGCTTGTTCCGCAGCTGATGGAGCTGAAAGAGACTTTCCAAAATGCTGCAAAAGAAGAAGACACCGACAAATGTCTTGGACTGTGTCGCATCTTCACCGAAATGTCGGAATCGTACATCACGTTGCTGGTCGGGGACCTCGAAATGGGTCAAGCTGCCGTTGTCGACCTCCTTTTGGACTGCATGAGCTACCCAGATGTGGAAATCGCCGACGTGACAATCCCATTTTGGTTCCGCTTCATCGAAGAGTTGCTGCACATGGAGAGAGGAGACCGTGAGACAAAACTGGCAAAGCTTGCACCAAACCTCATCCGATTGGCGAGTATCTGCATGCAGCACATCCAGTTCCAAGATGATTTCCCTCGACTTCCATCCGATAAGCAGCAAGATTTCAAAGCTTTCCGCCATGAATTAGGCGACATTCTTCGCGATTTCTGCGAGCTGCTCGGTGTCGAGTCCATTTTACAGCACTGCGTCCAGGGTCTCGAGCAAATCTTCCAGATGCCAGCCGAGCAGCGACGGTGGGAAGCCGTGGAAGCCCACTTGTTCTGCTTCCGCTCAATCGCTCGCCACGTGGAGAGATCGAGCCCTGAGGTTGTCAATACCCGGATCCAGTTGATTTTCCAGCACTTGCCGCAGTTTTCCGAACACCCAGCGATTTGCTATACGTCGTGTCTCATCATTTCGCGCTATGTCGAGTGGTTAAAGAAGCATCCTTCGTTTCTCCCGCAGCAACTGGAGTTCCTCAATCAGAATATCATGAACAGCACGCAAGATCCGCGCTTTGCCGAATGGGAAGTCGCTCGCGCAGCGTCGTCCGCGATCCGCTCCGTTGCCATGGATTGCTGGACGCTACTGGGCAGCGAAATCACTGCGTTTTACTTGCACGTGGAAAAGCACGACATTTTGGCTGTCGATGACCAAAATTTCATCTTGGAAGGGATTCTCGCAGGCGTCAAATCCACGAGAGAGATGTCTGCTATTCTGAGTCTACTGGAACAGATTTTGGAGCCAATTGGTCATCGATTGGGGGGTCTGTTCTTGACCACATTCGCCGCCACCACTGGCGTGAGTTCGACCGTGGCGTCCAATGAGATGTCGCGGCTCATTTGTATTTACGACAATTTAGATGTGGATATGCAGAAAATGGGATCCGGAAGCCAAAACAACCAGCAGCACCATCCGTTGATGATCCTGACCGAGAAAGTGTGGCCATTGTTTAATCAGATCCTCGCGCACTTCCGCGGCAAAGACGATCTGGTTGAGCGTGTGTGCCGTTGCTACAAGCGTATCCTGCGCACATGTGGGGATCAGTTCAAGCCATTCCTCCCGCAAATGGTGGAGAACCTGTTGTCCTTCTACCAAAGCGACCCAAAGTCGTCGTATTTGTACGCAGGGAACATGGTGCTCAAGTATTTCTACAAGGACGAAAGCGACGAGATGGTCCATATTTTTGCAAAGCTCGTGCACACCTTCGCGGAGACGACGCTTCTGATTTTCAAGAGTCGAGCCACCATGCAGTCGCACCCGGATGTGATCGAAGAGTTTTTCTTCTTGATGCAGCGCAGTGTCAAGTATGTGCCCCAAGTCCTCCTCGCGCCATTGGCTCCTGGTGGCGCACCATTGCTGGATAGTCTGTTCCAGTGTGCTGTCGTATCGCTTGACATTTCGCACAGTGACGCTAATAAAGCGGCGCTGTGTTTTCTGGAGGACACACTGGTTCAGGGACTGCAGTCTGGCAGTCCAAACCTGAAGCTCGCTTCGTTTGAAGCGGTTCTTCACCAAAGTTTGTTCGGAAGCGAGTCCATTGGTGGCAAGCGACTGGTAAACCAGTTGCTAATGGGTGTCGTGCTTGCGTCCGTACCGGTGTCGCGCGTGGAGGCGGATTACGGTTCGATTGCAGGCGTTCTGGTGCAATTCGCGAAACTCAACGGACAGCAATTGCAGGAGTGGTTGGCGGAATGGTTTGTTGACGCGATGTCGACACGACCGCCGCAGCCTGCGGCAGTGGAGTTCCTGACGATGGAAGAAGCCGACGAGTTCCAGCGCGATCTCTTTTCTTCATCAAACGAGCGCACGTTCCGACGAGTTGTTCGGCATTTTGGTAAACTTTGCGCGTCTCGCAATACGTCTTTTAAAGGTGACGACCAGGATTAAGATACTCCGCTTTTTCTGTCTTTGTTGCTTCGATAGGGTTGGTTTGTGCCTTTCGGTATTGCGTTTCTGTTGCAAAACGTTTGGCTGATATTAACAGCATACTTATTGAATGTCAGAAAAAGCACCAGCTTGCTCATCTATCGGGGAAAAGGATTCACTGCCACCAGGAGTTGCGTCAGTCGGTGATCCGTCGCTACAGTTCAGATCGATAGCATACATCGAATCGGTGGATATGAGCCCGACAAGCGATGTGTCTGCGAGCTGCTCGTTTTCGTCTTGCCACGACTTGTTCGTCTCCGAGCCGCGACGCTGCCATTCTTCCCCAGCATTGGGAACGACATCCGCATTGTCTGGTTGCTCGTTGTCGTACCACCAGGTATTGTCAACTGCTTCGTGGTGCTGCTGCCATGCGCTGTCGGTGTCATCGTCCGCATCGTCATTTGCCTGACCGTCTTCATGCCACAAAGCATCCTGTTCTGGATCGCAATGCTGCCACTCATTTTCAGTGCCCTGTTCGCTCGCACCCGTTTCCAGTTGTTGCTCGTGTTGCCAGACGTTGCTCTCTAGTTCCACATGCTGCGATACATCTCCAGCGTTGAGCTCCACAAGACCAAGTTCCTGTTGCTGGTCGTCGCACCCAGACGTCTCCCCTCGAACACGCGAACCATCTTTCGAGAGATCGACGTCGTTCTCATGGTCAAGTGGTGTGTCATCTTCCGCGAAGCTGGAGCGTGAAGTCACCGACTCAGTTGTGAAATCTGCGGAACCAGTTGGGTCCACGTCATTGCCAGACAAAAGTCCACCGTTTCCACAAGTTTCATTGGAGTCGACGATTTGAAGACTCGTCGATGACTCAAGGTACTGTGCGTCAGGAGGGATCGCATTGGGAACCGTGGGTTTGATGCCTTTTCGAAATGAACCAGCTGAGGAAATCCGTCGAGTATCATGGGAGTACTGCTTCTGTGGACCACGTGCTCCCGCGAACGAAGAACGACGCACCGCATCGTTCTCCTGGTTGATATCGTATGTATGTGCTAACTGTGACGCAACGTTCCCGTCCGTTTCTCGACCGCTTTGGAGTCTCTCTCGCTGGGCAGACTCAAGGATACGCTGCTCCATCATAGCTGTCGCCGCGATGGTTCGTTCTATCCGCGCCTCTTCTTCCTCCGCTTCTTTTTGCTCTTTCGTGTATTCCCTCTCCAGCAGATCAAGTCGGTCCGTCATGTGGGCGAGGCGAGCGTTTTGGATCTCTTGTGGACACGTGTCGTACAGTTGGTGCGCTTTCATGTGGTGCAACAGACTTGCAAACATGCGCGAGAAAATGTCGATCAATTCCATCAGCAGCAAGTCTTCACTGTTCTGGACCGACTGTTTTTCCTTCGCTAACGCTGCTGCGAAGCCAGAGTCGACACCAGGGATAGATTGGGCAGCTGATACAAAAGAATTTGCATCTGAACGTGCTACCTGGACCATCCCGAGGGGTAAAACTCCCCAGGGTGATACAATCGGACAGAGATACATGCCTCCAGCGCCACCTTTCAGATCCACAGTATCGTTATATGTCGCCTCGGACACAGGATCTTCTAGAACGACACCAGCACTGGATTTCAAGACGAGACCACAAAGCGAAGAAAGCACGTTCGAGTATTTCCGCACGAGCGTCAGCTGCCCACTGGTTGCGTCGACCTCTGAGCCGACGTGCCAGATCTTCATGACTTCGGGATCCAGCACGAAGAGCTTGACTTTTTTGATTCCGATGCATTCTGAAAGCTTCTTTTGCGCAGTTGCGACAAGGTGAAGAGTCGACATGGATGTAGCCACGGAGGATCCGGGAGGATTGTCCGTCGCCGCATAGTTGCTCATGAGTGGTTCTTGCACGATCTCCTGAGGCATCTGGAGGATTTGAAATAGCTTTTTATTCACTTTCTGCAGCGTCTTGTCCACCTGAGCGGATACAAAGCACGATTGCGAGTTTTGTCAGTTTGTGCAGAGCGTACACGTGTGCATTAGCAAGAAAAACGTACCCTTGTTTGGAGAAAGATGGTCCCTGTTTGGATTGTTAGGAGACCGCCAAGAATCTGGTCGTTTGCGGTGAACGGCTTTTGGTGCGTGGTGTTCCACGCTTGCAAGACCGCGAAAACGCTGTGAGGTTGATTCGACCGGAGTTCGTGGACGAGAGGAATGCACAGCACTTCTCGCGACGGGAGTCCTGTGATTGTGTCCGTGGAGCTATAGAAGCGCGGATCGTCGTATGCCCGTGGCACATTGCAGAGAGCATTTTGGCGAGCAGAAAACCCAATGATCCCTTTATCCAAGGGCAACTCCCAGCTGACATCACCGCTCTCTGAATATCTCCCGATCAATTTCCGCTCCATGTGATCGACCTCGAAGATTGCCGCGTGGTCGCAGTGGAGCAATTCGCATACACGTTTCAGGATTCTATTGCAAATGATTCCGAGACATGGCGAGCAGCGTCAGTACGGAAACAAACCAGAGTGTTTTGTTTGTCTACTTACCGTTGGAGAAGTGAGGGGATGTGGGTCGAACTCACGACGTGGAGACAGCTATTGAGCCATTTCTTCAGGATCACCGACAAATTGATCGCATTCGTGATGCTGAATTGGGAATCAACTTTATCCAGCACCTTCAGGATGTTTGGATCAATGTACTGGTAATCTTCTGCACCAATCAAATGGTCGCTGCTGGCGTTGCTAGCAGGTAGAGGAGCTGCTGGAGTTGCTCTTGTTGGAGGAGACCCCTTCCCTGGCGGCACTGTCGATATTGCCGCCGTTCCAAGAAGCTTCCCATTCATGAACAGCGCGGGGCTTGAAAGTCTCTTCTGGTCGGTGCTTTTAAGAGCGTATTCATAATGGGTCTCCGACAGATCGTCTCGCGCATTTGCCTCGTTCATGTGCTGCAACGCCTCCATTTCCGCCCGCAACCGTTTGATTTTCTTTTCTTGGTTCGCCGCGACAGCTTTATCTTCAACATGTCGAGCCTCTAGCACCTACACAGAACAATCCCATTGTCAGTATTCGAGTTCATGTCCACCACCTCTCCCTCCCCGTTCAACGAACAAACATCCCACTCCCCACCCGCAGTTTCCTTTGAAAGTCTTGATTTTCTCGCGTAAGGGCTTGCAGTACGGATTGCATCGCCCCAGTGTGGCTGTCCGGACTCGATGATTGCTGTTGCTCCGTCAGTTTCTGTAAACTCCCGTATGCGCTTGCATACCGGTCAGAGAGTCTCTCGAAAGCGTGTTTCTGCTGCAGCACACTCTTTTCCAGCTGCTCAACCTTTCTTTCGAGCTGCGCTTTCTCGGTTTGAGCGCACTGGTTTTCGTTGCTGAGCTGCGCAGCTTGTTTCGCTAGAGCGTGCTTTTGCTTCATGACGCGAGCCATTTCTTTCTCCATTTGAGCGAGTCGCTGCTTTAAAGACGCGATTGCAACGTTGTCGTTGAGCTTGTCTTCCATGTGCTGCTGCATTCTCTCTGCCGAGGTTCGCTCGAGCGCTGATAGCGAAGCGCTTTCCAGAAGGTCAGCACTGTTGTTATTACTCTTCCTTCCAGCATCGCGATGAAGCGTTCCTGTGCGGATATTGATCGGCAACGGGGTCAATCGACTGCGCTGCATCGTGACTAAATGGGGACCAGCACCATTCGGTCCTGCCGATTTCATGAGATTCCGCTTCTTTGACGACGAATACACGCCAGCACTCACGGAGCTATGCAGCGGGAGGTCTGGCGCTGAGCCAACGCGATTTAGCATCAATAGCGACGCATGTTTCTTTTGTTTCCGACGTGGCTCGATTTCGATGTCGTCATCCTCGTACTCGTCTTCTTCGTGCACATCCAAGGTCGCACCTGTCGTCGATGACTTTTTTCGTCCTACACTCGGTGTGCCAGTGTCCTCTTCACGCGATGAGGATGGCGTCGACAACGGCGATGAAGACGACGTCGGCGAGCTTCGACTCTTCCTTCTGCTTTTCGTCGCCATCGCCTTCTTCGTCCCCCTGCTGCCATTCTCGGAGCTTCTGTCGAGATGGTCGGCGACATGGTTGTCTCGACTCGCGTTTCGCGGGGCAGCACCCGACGGGGAGATCACGGGCTCCTGGACGATGAAGAACGGCGTGGGTGTGCTCTGCGGCGTCCGACTCCGGTTCTCCGCATTGCTCCTACTCGGCGAGTCCGCGGCGTTCGCGTCGTGCATCTTCCTCAAATGCTGCTCTTTTATTATCATATTTTTCAGCGACAATGCGGTTGAAAGGCAGTCTGAAACTGCTGTGGAGGGTCACTCTCCGTTTCAATCTTGCTTCAATGTCAGGACCATCACTCTGGACGGAGCCAATTGTGGAATGGCTACAATCCAGAAAAAGTACTATTGAGAATCGAAGTGCAACCTTTTGGATTGCTTTTCTCCGTGCTACTTTGCGACTTTTGTCCGCAAACTCAAGGGGGGAGATGTGCGTGTGGGAAGCACTGAAAACCGAAACTGGTATAGCAACTATTGGCTGGGACACCCGAGCCATGCTTCTTCAACTGGGTCGCATGGAGCGCCAACGTCCTTCTGGATCTCCATCCTCCGAATCGCAATATTGGACGGCATGGGGGAGCACGAAATGACTTGCAGTTGGGCATTGTAGCACATCGCCTCCACGCTCGCTGATCCGGTGCCGTTGTGCTGGCCGCATTGCCGATACAGCACTCCGCCACACGCGTCAATGCTGCTTCTCTCGGGAGACTTTGCGGCACCACTGTCTGCGGTCGTCGGCTTTGTGCACACTTGGGAGTCGTATTCCTGCAGAATCTGGGTCATTCGCGCACTGCGTCCAGCTGACACAGCAGCACCATCAACACACGTTGACTCAGCTTTGCAGAGCTCTTCGGTTAGATCACAAGCTCCAATGAACCCGGTGCAGCACGCCGGCACCCACTCCAGTACAAATTGAGCGAGCTGTGTCTGGGACTCCAGGTCAGGTATTTCCTTTACGTTTGAGAGTTTCATGAGCTCCAGACGCTCGAGGTTGTGAAGGGACCGGAACGATGGAAGTGCGTCGAGCGATGTGAGTGCGACGAGGATCAAACTCTTGAGATGCACCAAACCATCAAGCGGAGGCAGGCTTTCGAGTAGCGGATGACTCGATAGTTTAATGAACGTGAGCGCTGACATGCTCTCGAACAGATCCTCGGGCATGCGGACGAGAGTCGTATCATTCGGACGACCCGCAATGTTCCTAGCAAGAGGGAGAGCACACTGCATGAACACACATACTTGGTGCAGATACAAGGAAAGCGACGAGAGACGTACAGAGATTCCAGTTTCACGAAGGTTTTTGCCCACGACGGGATTGTTTCAGTTCCTGTGTACATCAACGAGCTTCCCGATGAAGAAAACAAGATGTGAGTACCCTTGACAACAAAGACGTCACACGCGCTTGCAGTGCAAAGCGTACATGTGCTGCAGATTTGTGCATCGCTGCAGCTCCTCGGGCCACTCCGGAAGGTGACGGTTAATGAGCTGAAACACCTGCAGATCTCCAGACGCTGCGAGCTCTTGCACGGTGCTCGTCACGTTCACCGGATTCATCCATTCATTGTACGTTTTAGGCGCACGGTCGACGTCAATGAGGATCAAACACGGACACAGACCATCATTGTCGAGACGATGGGCATGCGCGACACATTCTGAGTACGGCGCACACGTTGCGTTTGATGAGTCGATGCAGCGGTGGGTAAATATCAGCACGAAGACGCCCAGCGTAATGAAAGGGAGAACCATGTACTTGGAGACGGACTTTTGCGTCGGCGGGCGGATACTTGGCGGAGCGTGCTCGTTTCTGTAAAACAGTTTCCTGCGCTGCCGAATGCGAACCTCGATGACGCGCTTGAGGCGGTAGCAAAAGGACAAGTTCATTCCAATGCGAATGGCAAAGTCCAGAGGCGTCCGCAATCGAAGCTCATCAAAGCTGATGCGAAAAAGCGAGATCTGAGCGGGATCAGCCATAATGCGCGCTTGTCGCTCCACACTGCTCGGCGGAGCCAACTCCAGATACATGAGGAAGCGCTCTCGCTCAAACTCGAAGTTGTAGTAGCTGTACACAATAGCGATGAGCGGAGCCATGACCGCGAAGAGCATGTCAAACCTGTGGTTTTGAGAGGATTAGAAAAGAGCCATTCTCGGCATCGGATTCGGCAAATGGCAAAACGACTTCCACGTACGTGCTGTCAATGAGGATTTCTTTGAATGCAGAGTGGCGATCTGGCGTGAGAGTGGTGACGACGCAGGAAAGCGAATTGACCGCGATGAGCACCGAGTAGCCGTAGCACAAGTCAGTTGGGAAACCAAGCTCCAGGATGTTTTGCAGTGCGATAACTTGGAGGATCAGATCGATCGCTTTGAGCCAGAGGTTCTACCACACACACACACATCCATTAGAGTTACAGTCCGCACATCTCCCATTGCACACACAGGCATACAAGTCCACATGATTCGTACCCAGAACTTCCGCCGCGGACCGTGGAATCCTGTCAGTTCGCTCCAGAATTCTTGAATTTGCTGACGAGTCGAGCTTTTGCAGACGATCACGCGGGTGATCGCAGCCACGACAGCGCTGCTTGTGGAGTCTGGCAGGTCAGTATTCATCCACCACGTCATCTTGAGCAGCGCGTACATGTAGCCACTGAGCACGACAGCAAGACCACAGACTGCGGCTGCTATTTGTGCCGGCTCGGGGTCGATGATCAGCCAAAACGATCCATTGTCGAACTCTGCTGTGTTCATCAAGTAGTTTGCGGTCGCGTTTGGCGCAACATTCAAAATGAGAAGCCACGTGGTCCACGCGGCCGAGGTGCAGATGACTACGAGGATGGGAACTCCGAGCAGCCCAAAGTTCTGGAGAAACGTGAGGTGATGCGTTCCGTCATCTTTCTCGTCTGCACGTCGGTGTGCGGGGATGTTCGAACCACCGTTGGAGCTGGGTTGGCCAGATTTGTTGTTGAAAGGATACGGAGCGATAGCATTCGGCTTCCGGAAGGTAGCTCCAAACATGGATCGCCAGGTGATCGAGTCTAGCCTTGCTCCAGGGTAGGCACTCGGGCGAACAGCCGGGATCTGCTTCTTTCTTGGCATGGGTTCGTTGCGAGGCGAGCAAGCGCTTCTACAAAAGTCGAAATGACGAGTGCATTCGATCCGTTCTCCAGGTCTGGTACCACACTTGTTGGCAACTTCTTAAAATAGCAGCTGCCAATCGTGTTTTTAGCGCTTATGTGGATGAGATTCCAGGTTCTGAGTCTACTCCAAACGCTGCTAGCGCATCCGTGGTGGGATCCGATGCTGGGATCGGCTGTCTCTGGATTGGTTGATTGGCAGCCATTATTCATTGCATGCTGCTCAGCTCTCTTCATAGTCTTCCCAGCCACAAACACACACAGTTCCCCTCCGAATTGTAGCAAACGTGTTCACGGTGTGGGACAGCCAAGCCACGCCTCCTCGACTGGATCGCATGGAACGCCAATGTGACGCAGGATCTCTTGTCTTCGAACTTGGAGGTTTACGGCACTACTCACACAGAATATCGGCTTCAATCCTTCGCTGTAGCACATGTAGGACACATTGCTCCCTGCCAAATGGCATTCACGATACATCACTCCACCGCAAGCATCGATCGTGGCTTTCGTGGGATCCTTGAAATCCGAACGTGCTGAGATGGGTAGTTTGCATATCGAAGCATGGAAGAGAGAAAACATCTCGATCTCACTCGAAGAGCGCTGAAAAGTAGGAGCCTCGCCGCTTCGACAGCTTGTCTCTGTCGCACATATCGGGTCGTTGAGATTGCACGCGCCGTAGTATCCGTTGCAGCACGCCGAGGCTATTTCAAACGCAAAATATGACAACTGCACTGCTTCATTGAAACGAGGAATTGCTTGCACTTGAGGGAGGAGGAAGAGGGTTACGCGCTCCAGACTGCGGGCTACTTGGAACGACGGAATTTCCGTCACGGAAAGGAGGGCAGCGAACACAACGCTTTTCAGATTCTTCAAGCCGTCAAGTGAAGGCAACCGCATCAGGTTGGGGTGCAGTCCGAGGTGGAGGTACGTCAGAGACCCCATCGATTCGAACAAGTCGTCTGGAAGGCTGATCAGATTCGTGTCGGGCACTCTCCCTTCGATGTGCCTAAGCATGCATGGGCAACATGCGGCGGTTAGTAATTACGAAGACTTTCCGCTTTTCTCACGTGCAGCTCACAGATACTCGAGCTTGTTGAAGGTTTTCGCCCAGGATGGAATTGCTTTGGTATTCGAGTGTATCAAAGATCTTGGACGATACAAACGGATAGATGGGTTAGGTGGGGGTCAGTTCTGGTAGAAAACCCTGACAGGAAACACACTGCCAAGCGGAAACTCGTACATGTGGCGCAACTTTTTGCATCGCTGGAGCTCTTCGGGCACGAGATCCAGACGCCGGTTGGTCAATTGGAGGATCTCCAGGTCCCCGGACGCTGCGAGAACCTTCACTTTTTCCGTTGCGTCAACTGGATTCATCCAGTCACTGTACGACGTTGGCGCGCGGTTGGCATCAACGAGTGCAATGCAAGGACACAACCCGCCCGTGTCGAATCGGTGAACGTGAGCGACACACTCTGCGAATGGAGCGCACGCTGAGTTTGAAGACTTGACGGATTCATGCGTGAACACCAGAATACAAACTGAGAACGCAGCAAACGGCACCGCCATGAACCACCGCACGGGCTTTTGTGGCGTAGCGTGGAACCTCGTATGGCGTCGTGGGTACAAATGTCTTCTCCGCTGACTCATGCGCACTTCGACCACACGCTTGAGGCGGTAGCAGAAGGACAGACTCATCCCGATATCCACAGCGAAATCCAGGATGCTCCGCATAATGAGTGCATTGAGCACAATGTGCGTGAGGATGTGCTCCGAGGGGTCTGTCATCATGCGCGCTTGCCGCTCTAGCACACCCACAGGATACATCTCCCTGTACAGAAGGAAACGCTCTCGGTCGATCTTGAACGTGCAGTAGGTGTACGCCACCGAAAGCAATGGCGCAAGGACTGCATACATCATGTCAAACCTGCCACAGATGCGAAACCAAGTGAGCGGACTCGAGTGAGCAAACCCCCGCCCGAGTGTTCACGTATCCGGAGCGGCACGTACATTGTGTCAAGAAGAATCTCTGCGAACGCCGAAATACGCGTATGGAAACTGACAGCAGCGGCGTAGGATAGGGAACTGCTGGCGATCAACGCTGCGTAGCCGTAGGTGAGAGCTGTGGGGAATCCGATCTCGAAGAGCTTGAGCAGCGTCATCGTTTGCAAGACGACCTCGAACACTTTCAACCAGAGGTTCTAGCGAGCGCGAAGACGAATGGGTAGAGGGTGTTACATTGACCACACACAAAAACGTTGCGGAGCGCACAAAACTCACCCAATACTTTCGATTTTGGCCATTGAATCCCGTGAGGTCGCTCCAGAACGAAGAAATGCGTCGCAACGTACCGCTTTGGACTCCAAGAAGCCTACTCAAATTCATCGGAGCGGGCGGCTCACGGATCGCTGGAATAACCATCTTCGACAGCGTGAGGATGTAGCCGAGAAGCACCGCACTGAGACCAACGATGCTCGCCACGATCTGCGTTTGCTCCGGTTCAATGATGAGCCAGAAATGTCCTTCGTCGAGACCTGTCGTGTTCATCACATAGTTTACAGTCTCATTCGGCGCGACATTTACAAGGATAAGGCACACCGTCCAAGTGATCGAGATGCACACAACCAGGAGAAGCGGGACACCAAGCGCGCCAAAGGCTTGAGCAAACGATAGCCGATACTTTAACGGGCTGCTTGTCTGCTCGTCCTTGTCGATTTGGCGTTGTGGGGTGGTGGGGTTTGTGGATGGACCTGGAGCAGGCACGACCGTGCTGTCACTTTCAATGGGGAGAGGGAGGATGCGAGCTGCTAGCCAGCCAAGTCTAGCAGTATCCATGAGCGAAAACCACCTCCCCTTGAGTGGTCTTTGCGGCATTAGCGACGCAACTGGGGCTGACCTTGTGCTTGGCATTCTCCATGAAAACACGACTGAAGGGAATGATCAAGCAACCACGTCGCTCGCTCCCCACTCGGCTTAAAATAGTCTATTGGGGAACGAGCGATGCAATACAGCACACATCAATGATCGGTTTTGGGTGTCCATCGTGTGGGGTTTCTCTGTGCCAGCGCTTTGACATCAGGCACCACTCACGCATCCCCGTATCGAACGTAGAATGCTACGGCGAAGTCGCTTCATCTTGCAGATATGAAGCCCCCCACGCACGACCACTCTTTCTTCAAGCGATGTCTGCGCTCAAGCCATTCTGAGCATCCAGAATCTCACCGACGATGTCCAGAGCTTTCGTAAAAACGTCTACCACAACAATGGATGTGCATCTCGCAAGACGAAACGGAAGGCGACAGCGGCGCCATCGAACATCAACGACCGTGTGTGTGTATGAACTTGAGAGGTGTGCGCGAAGTGGACATTCCATTAACATTGTTCCGGGGATATCAGAACACTACATTGCGCTTTTTAGACTTCATTTGGTGGTTCCGCACCAATGTACGTTGACACTTCGAGTCCGTCTTTCTCCGTCGTGTACTCGAGAAAGGAATCGCGAAAGACAGACGTGAAGGTCGGACTGCTTCGGACGTACTCGACATAGTCCGGCGCACCGGGGTTGATCACATTATCCGCAACCAAGACTGTACCCTATGAGGAAATGTCGCCGTCATCGAAGGCGTTACTATCGTTCCAACAACGAGGCAAGGAAACGTTCTGAACAGGTTGGTACCTTGCGGAGTAGTCCGCTTTTCTCAATGTGCTTCAGGTCGCTCAGGTACTGGCTCTTATCGTGGTCAATGAAGAAGAGCTACGAATGGATTCATACGAAGCACATCAGATCATTGGTGAGCGACGACATGGACCAAAGGACGAAAGAGCGTCTTACGTCAACGTGGTCGATGCCATTTTCCTGCAGCTTCGGATAGGTCTCGGCAAACGGTCCAACGAAAATCGTCACATACTCCGACAGTCCTGCAATACCGATAATCTGAGGAATACTCGTCCGTAGAGTCAGTGTTCAGAACACACTACCCCACCTACGGGAACCCAGCTACTGGGAACAGCACCAGTTGGCCGTACCTCCGTCGCGATGCCAGCAAAGAGAGGCGAGAACTCGAACGAGTAGTAATGCGCTTCAGGTCCCACTACCTCCCGCAGTTTACTCGCAAACCGCACTGCACTGTACCCGGAATACCCGCCAATCTCGGCCATTATCTGACGCATGCAATGAAAAGAGCCAACATGATTGTCAGCAACCGTTGCCACCTTTTCGCAGACTGCATGGGGCGAGCGCGGTCAGTTGGTCACCTTTGGCTTGGCATTGACGATCTCTGCTTCGACGACGGCGCCTTTCACATCTCCCACGTTCATCATCCAGTTCTCGTACCCAAACTCGTCGATCGTTGCGACCACCGACTGCGCGTCGCCGCGCACAGCGTGCTCCCGCACATACTCGAGACACTTCTTCGCCCTACAGAAGTGCGCAGAGACATCGCATGCAGCGCAGTGAGCGCCACTCCGAAGCAACAACTACTCATGCATGGTTTCTAGTGCGCAACGACGTCGCACATGTCTTCGGCATAATTCTCGGGCTGTGGCAGACGATTTTGTGCACGAGGAGACGCGGCAGAAGGAGACGCCATCGATTGAATCTGTTTGTCGCTCTTTCGTGGTTTGGAAGCGCTTGCGATCGTCGGCACCGAAATGCAAATGATGCATGCAGGTTTTGGTTCGAATGCGCATGCACATGAGCCAGTTGCAGCTTTTCGGAGCTCGACCTTCTGCTTTCAGCCACTCGGAGCGCTCGAAATGTCCACGTTGCGTGCATTCTATCCAATCCGAGGCTCCTTGAAGCTAGCGAAAGATACACAAAGAAAGATCGGTAAAGTTCGCGGAATCGTTGACGAACTTTGATCATTTTCGGAAATAAGCGCAAATGTATCGAAAAAAATAGGAAAAATGGAGCCAAATCTACATTCACATCCACCAAATAAACCTCCATTGCCGCCGAGAGTGCAGCGAGTGCCTGGAAGTGCACAGAGTATACAGAACCAGCTGCCGCCGCATCTCCAGGCGATAACACATCAGCAAATGTCGGATCTCCGCAATGCGCTCCCGATGCAGATTGGCTCACAACCAAAAAGTTTTCGATCGCAAGATCACTGACGCTCAAAGTGGTCGAGGAGGCTTTACCGATAACATCAACCACAGCAACAACTACAATCAGCATGCAGGAGTATCAGTAGTCCCCTTGCGAATTTGGTCGCCACAGAATCCTTCGACGCACTGCTGCACCTCCGAACTGGAGGATCGATGCCACCAGGCACGCGTCCAGCTCTTTGCGAGCACTCGCAGGGGTCGAGTTGCAGCTGAGGACACTCACGAATGCCAGTTTCTGCTCGGACGACATCACAATCTTCAGCAGCCTGTTTTGGTGCAGCCTATCAATGTCGACACGCTTTCCTACTCTCTGCGGATTCAATAGCTCATCCTCGAACTCCTCGAGCTCCTCGAGCTCCGCCACGACCAGTTCATCGTTGACGACCAACATGTTGGAGATCTTGGCAAGTCCGCACAAAGAGAATCTATTGTAGGCGAGACGAAGTTCCTTCAGTGCCGATAGATAAGGTTGCTCGGAGCTCGATAGAGCTGCGGCTAGCATCTCAATGCCTTCATCCGTAATCACATTATCATTGACATTCAATGACAGCAATCGATCGCCGAATTCGTCACGTGAACCACCAAGCAGCATGCGAATGTCGTCATCATGCACACAGCAACCTTCTACATCCAAGTGCTCTAGATTCACACAGTGGGTTCGGATATTTCGGATGGTGTCTTGGTCTAGGATGTTGTATTTCAAACTCACAAAGCGAAGGTGGCGACCAATGCACTCCAAGAAAGGTGAAATCACGGACGCACGTGACGAAAGACAACGCAGCGACAGCTCAAAGAGGTGGTCGATCTGCGACCTCGAAATGCGTTCTCGTTCTATGTTCGCGACTCGATCAGCTTGGACCCATCCAAGACCAAATCCGGGAACGACTACACAGATCCAGTCAGCTCCCACGAACAGAGCTTCCAGCACTCGTTGCTCTTTCAAAACTGCGATCCGGTCGGAAGTGACGTGATCAGTTGCGTAGAGGGTGGAGTTTTCCGATACAATGCAAGATATCAACTCGTTTTCTGCATAGTGGCATCCATCGGGTACGAGCTCAGCTGCTGGATTGCGCATTGTGTTTGCAAAAGCCTCGATATCTGTGACGCTCAACTCTAACCTCGAGAGATCGACTTTGTGAAGCTTGAAGTGGCTTTCGAAGCGACGCAAACGCGGGTAGAATAAACCAAACGCTAGCCATCGCCAGCACTCTTGCCTGGCTTCACCGCTCACCTGGTTCAGCGTCGACACCAAGGAAAGCTCCTCGATTGAGCAACCACACCGAAGCGACGAGCACAGAGCGGCAAAGTGCTGGACGCGAAGCGATGTGTGGTCGAGAGATACGCGCTTTACTGCAGATCTCGCAGATGGATCAAATACGACCCGAATAAGTGCTTGCAAGGCGCTCGCTTCGTCGCTTCTTCGCAGCCTTGAGAAGTAAACATCACCAAGAAGGACGTCTTCGATTTTGTAGGTCTCGTGATTCTTCTTCAGTATCTGTACGAGTATCGAGAGCTGCTGCGCATTCATCTGGTTTTTGCTTAAATCCAGGGAACGGATCGTAGCGTTGCGACCCTCGGGCTCGGAGAAGACTTGGTCCAGGAATCGCTTCAGCAACACCATCGAGTGGGTGTTAAAGAGCTCGCACTGGGTAAACTTGAGTCCAAATGCAGACATCCTTCTATTAGAAGCGAGTTCATAACCAGCGCCAGGAACACTCGGTGATGCTGAGCTCCTTGCCGTCAGGAACGTGGAAATCATATCGAGACGCTCCTGTGTGATCTTCCGCTTGTGGAGATCCAAGATGATGCGGGGAAACGTGTCGTGCTCCATCATCCATTGCTCAATCCCGACCTCCATATCGCCATTACCTTTGCAGTACGATGGAAACACTTGTGCCCAAAACTCTGCTTTCAAGCTTGGGTCTTTCTTGCCTAACTCGTACGAGCGCGACTCAAGTCTCGCGATCGTGTTCAGGAGCAGCGGGAGCTTCTCGTCGCTGTGCGGTGCGAAAAGGTCAACGTCGACATAGAGGGGCGGCGGAGCAGAGTGCGTGAGGAACGCGTCGTCGTGTCCTGCTTGGCGTGTGCAGCGCAGGAATGTGTCGACAGGCACCCCCACTTGGTCGACGAAGCGGTAGCAGTCCGCATCATCGCCATCACCATCTGCTCCACAGACCATCTTGGCTCTATCGGATCTGATTGGTCCTATCTCAGCAGCAACAGACGTGTGATGAAGAGTGACATTGTCGCATCCCCCGATTGAGTGACGCTTGTGCACATCTGATTACACCTTCCTGTCAAAAATAATGGATCAGCCAAAAGAAGTGATTCAAACATTCGACTGTGATATTCAGTGCAGAAAAAAGGAGGCAAACTTGTATGCACTAGTGAGCAAATCGGGTCGCTTTCTCAAAAGAGCGAGTGGAAATGCGTTGCCCCATTTGCGTGCAGCAGCTCGGCGATACGGACGCTCTCTTGGGTTTTCTTGCGCCCTTCCACAAAACTGTCGACGCTCCAGTCTCGAAGATGCATTGCGTCGACGTCAGCGCCGTGGTGGAGTAACAACTCGACCATATCGTAGTGACGGTACCAAATCGCAATCTCCAGAGGAGTCGAATTATCGTGCAACCTGGTTGCATAAACGACGGGAGAGTAGGCGACTCGGACATCCACTGGAGTGCCATGAATCAGCAGCAACTTGGCCACGGCCGTGTGACCTTCCATTGCTGCAGTGTGCAGTGGCATCCGTCCACTGTCATCGACCTGACATAAATCTGCGTGTTGCTCTTCGATCAAAAACTCAGCGATGTCTGTTCGACCAAGGACAACAGCAGTATCCAACGCAGTCCAACTACCCGGCGCGACGTTCTTCTCACTTCTGGCAGCGCTCGCTCCATTCTGGCAAAGGAAAAGGATGGTTTCAAAATGACCTTCGTACAACGCCAAGCAGAGAGCCTCTGATCGATAGTCATATTGCTCCTCCAAATCGGCGCTCCTATCCTCTTGCTCTCCATGCTGCTGTTTCTCCCGCAATCGTCGATCTTGAAAGTCGACCAGGTACTCCACGATATCCTGATACCCCTCGCTAGCTGCCACAGACAGCGGGGACTGATAACTCGCACATCGACTTTCAAAGTCTCGCGTCAATCCACGATTCTCTAGCCACTGAAGCACTCGTAAGTGACGGCACAGAGCTGCCAAGTGTACAATGGTGCGGCCGTGAGCGCTGACAGCAAACGGATCAGCCCCATGTTCGAGAAGAATATCCATCGCTTCGATGCACCCGATTCGGGCTGCATGGTGCAGAGGCGTCTCCCCATTTTCAGCATCGCGTGCCTCCACATCGCCGCCGCTCTCAAGAAGAAGCTGCAACATTTCTAGACTTTCTTCGCTTGGAACATAGTCGCCACACTTCGCAACCGCACACGCTAACGCAGGGCACTCGTTGTGCGAAATCGAATTTGCATCTGCTCCCAAGTCGAGCAGCATCTTCACCATCGAGTACTGGTCGTTCATAAATGCAGACTTGAGAGACGTCCACCCTCGATCATTTTTAGTTGCGATATCAGCGTGGCAACTGGTGACAAGGAATTCGACGACAGCGAGACGGCCATTTGCAGCTGCGACGTGGAGGGTTGTGTCCCCGTCCTCGTCTTGGACTTCGACCAAGGGAGCTGCTTCCGACTTTGCCAGCGCTTTAAGTGTGGCCAAGTCCCCTTTTGCTGCTGCATCGTGGAGTGCCTTCACAAGATCCGCAGAGTCGACCTCTGGCGTCTGCGCAGGAGGTACGTCTGGGTTTCTCATCCATCGATCAGCTGGTTCCGATACTGGAAACGACTCCTGCGCATTGTTACCACCATCGCCATCGTTGCTGCTCGCATCGCTGGCGATATCCAGTTGCTCCAAATGTGCGCCGACACGGTCTCGATCTTCCGCGTTTCCGTCGTTTAGGACTAGATGATTCATGGTGTGAGCTTGTCGGCGAGAATGTCGAAATGATAAATGTTCACCAAATGATCGGGAAGAGTGTACCTAGGTTCATTTTCACCAAATGAGAGGGGATGGGCAGGTTCTTTTGGGTTGAAGTAGCAAGTAGAGGTATAAAAGCAAAAAACTAGACATCTCATCTCGCTTCACGGGACAGCGGCTTTGCAGCGACGTCGTGACAACCACTGCAAGTATTCTTGCAACTATTCCTTTCCGTTTGCTTGCTGGAAGAGGGAGAATCGAACAACACAGATTGGTCTCAATGATGGTAGCTGGGAACTCTCCAAAAGATCTGTCGACGCACTTGCACAGCTGCAAATTCGAATATCAAAGATACCACCAACCGGTCCATGGACCGACATCTCGTAGCGAGTGTCGGATGAAGGTCGAGGATGCTCAGAAACGCGAGCTTACGGTCCAGCGGCAATGGATCGCCACCAAGCAGCTTGTTCTGATGCTCGGACTCCAACTGGTTTCTATCGACGTCGTACGAGTCATCCACTTCGAGGACGCGAAGCGTTTTGTTGATGCGCAATGACCCGAGCAACCTGGCAACAGCCCGTTGCCCCATCGGAATCTCAGCGAGCCGAAGCTCTTGCAGGACCGGGATTCGCTCCGCGTCTGATAAAACCTCGATCAATTGCTCGAAGACGCCGTCGCGGATGTCATTGCCGTTCAAATTTAGCGATACGAGGCGATTGCCAAGGTCGCCGCGTAGTGCTTTCATCAAACTCTGGATCTCGTCTCCGATCAGGTCGCAACTCTCTAGATCCAAGCGCTCTAAATTCACGCAGTGAGTACAGATCGCTGCCACAAGCGTACCACGCTCCGAATAAATGTACCGGGTCTCAAGCGAGGTCAGACGATGCCCTATGGTTTCAATCAACACGCGAAACGCCGACTGCGAGATTTCGTTCTCGTATAGCTCGTTCATGGTCAGCTGATAGCGGGCTCCATTCTGCTTTCCTGCAACATCAAACACTTCTCGCTCAGTGCTCGTCACCTGCTCTGCCTCCACCCATCCGAGACCAAATCCGGGGATGACAAGACAAAGCCGGCCATTTTCTTCACAAAGAGCTTCGAACTCTCTCTCCTCGCTTACGAGGGAAGCACACGTCGATGTCGCCTCAGCAGCTGAATAGATTTTCGAGCCCTCAGCAACAGTGCAGATCATAATGCTATCTCTCTCTTCGGCTGCTACGCCCATAGACTTTCCCTGATACACGAGCTCCGCTTCGGGATTCTGTAGCGTGCCTCGAAATGCCCTCACAGCCGCTTCGTCCAAGAATGTTCCCTCGAGACTGATCTTTTCGAGCCTGAAGGTACGCGCAAACCGCTTCGAGCGGCGACAGAAAAGACCGAATGCGAGCCAGCGCCAGCATTGCTCCTTGTCCCTTCGCTCCATGCCTCGACACAGATATGATAGCGACAAGTTGGTAACCGTGCATCCGTATCGAAGCGCCGAACACACTGCTGCAAACTGATCCACGCCAGGCGCATTCCCGCTGAGAGACAGCCTCTGCAGTGCCGCTCTCAATGCTGGAGGCGATTCGCTTGAAATGGTGCTTTCGTTGACTGCAGCAACCACAAGTGACTGCAAGCTGTGCCTCATCTCGTTTGAAAGCCGGGTCTCTCTGGTGAAATTTCCAAGCCTCAGTTCTTCAATCCCATACACTTGATTCTTCTTTAAGATGCCAGCAACAGACGCGCAGTAAGCGGCGCTCATCTCACTCCCGCTCAGATGCAGCAAATTTACAGCGTATTGGCGACCAGGATGTTCGAACACGCGGTCTAAAAGTCCTTGCATCAGAAGCAGACTCTGCCCATTCAGGTTACAGCGCTCCACGTGCAACCCGATTGCAACCGTTCGCATCAAGCTCCTTCTCTTTGTACTGGCAAGCATCTCTGCCGGATCCGCAGGATTAAAGATTCTCGGCATCGTCATCAAATTCAGGACCTGGTGCATGAGTCTCTCGTTCATTTCGGCGCCTGTGAAATCGAGCGCGAGACGCGGGAGGTCCTCGTTCTGCACCGGCCACCGCTCAATAGCCGAACTCTCTTGATCCGTCAAATAGTTTTGCATGATCAATTTCCAAAACTTGATCTTCAACATCCGGAACGGAGTCAGCATCCGGGAATACTCGGCGATCATCGCGGTCATCCGCAGCGCCAGCTCCATCCCTTCGTCGCCACTTACAAAACCGAGGCGCACATACACCGCGGGCGTGTGCTGCTGCAGCGGACCGCTTTCACTGTCATTCACGTGAAAGTGAATGTGCAGGAAGCGGTCGCCAGTGCGCTCGGAGTGGTCTTTCCAAAATTGGCGGATCTCGAAGAGCAGCTTCCAGACGTTCAGCACGGCTTGCTGGAGCGCAGCTAGTGGGGGAGCAGTCATCGCGTCGTCACGCGCGCAGTCGCGTGTGCTGGTGCAGTGGGAGTTGGCGTCTCGCGGGAGCAGCAATGCACGCACTCACAGCTTGACGACGAGAAGAGCTCTTCTCACACGTCACATTCGAGGTTGACACGCGACTCGAGCGCTTCTGATTGGTCGCGACCTTTCGAACTTTACCGGATGCATCCAAACTGAATGTGGCCCACACCGATTGGTACGATTCGGTAATCCCCGAATTCGGGAATGATGCTTCATAAAACCTGTGCAATGAGAAGCAAAGAAGACTCATGGGTCACTAATCAAGTCCATACGAGCTGAGGAGGGTTACAAATTGGGCAAGTCCTCCATAAAACTTGACGGACAAACTGTACTAGTCATTTTGCACTCATATTGATCAGCATAAAACCTGAGGAGCACTGCTCGTTCCCAGAGAGTAAGCGGAGAGCGCATTGTCTGCTTCCATCTCACCGCTGTCAGATGCTGCCAATGATGGTGCAAGAGGGAAACAATCGGTGCTGCATGAAGCCATGCGCAGGTGGACTGCAGAGTTTGTTTGATTTCTTTGTTGCCTATCTTAGTTGCCTACCACCGCATCATCCGCTTTCCTCTTTACACAACATCCTCTTTCTCTTCAGCAGACTCGCTGTGACCCTATCGTTCACCTTCCCTGTAATGCGTATAAAGTGCTCATGCAGCGTTCGCTTCGCGATGTTGGCAAGGAGAGAGTTGATGAGCGCCTTCATCCTGGTTCCGAAATGATGAGGATTCATGTGGGTGCATGATTATGGCAATGGGCAATTCGCATCATAATTGGGACAGGCGGTTCGTGTCAACTTCAATATCGCATCTTCAAAACTACCTCTTTATATTCGGCGCACTTTCTATTCTGACACAATGCATTATTTGAAATAGAAAACAAAGAGCGACATGCCTCTTTACTTTTAGTATGGAGCTGCGATAGCACTTATCGAAGGTGGTTCGGAATGATGGTTGTGCGTGAACGTGGTCAATGTTTTCGTGCAACGGGTGCTCGAGATTGCCACAAGAGTAGCAGAGACCAACAACACATTCTCGCACCAGAAACGAATGGAAGGAGCGCTCATTGAACAATTCGCGTTCCGTTGAGTGGTCAAGTGCACCACTGTCCTCTGCCTCTCCGTTCAAGCATCTTTGAAAGAAGCTCGCTTCCATGTGGTCTCCGCTGGATTACCTCAGCTTCTGGCAACAAGTTGGCGTCTACTCGGTGCTGCTTCTCACCGCTGTCCACGTTGCCCAAGTGGCGTACGAGAGGCGCTCGCTGCCGAAGAACGCTCCGCCGCGTCGACGTCCGAAAGGGACGCTCCCTATCTTTTACAACACGTTCCAGTCGGCGTATCATGTGCACCACATGTACGATTGGTTGGTGATGCAGTGTGAGAGCTTTGATGGCAAGCCTTTCTGGTTGCGAAGCATCGGGGATCGCGACGCAGTAGTCCTGACTTCTCCTGAGCTATTTGAAGACGTCCTCAAGACCCACTTCGAAGTCTTCGATAAAGGTCCGCGCATGCTAACAATCTTGCAAGATTTGCTCGGCGAAGGGATCTTTGCGGTCGACGGTGGCAAGTGGGTGCACCAACGCAAAACTGCAAGCAACTTGTTCTCGCTCCGCTCGCTGCGTGACTCCATGACCGAAAGCATCCAGAAGCACGCCTTGGTTCTCAACAAGATCTTCCAGCGAACATCGCAGTCCCACGAGTCGATCGACCTCTTCAACTTGATGAATCGCTTCACGATTGAGACGTTTGCAGAAATCGGGTTTGGCGTCGAGCTCGGAGCTCTTGATACGAAGGAAGACCACCCTTTCCAAGCCGCGTTCGACAGTGCGCAGCGCATCCTCGTGCAGCGTTTCATTCGCCCTCCGCTGTTCTGGAAAGCGCAAAGATGGCTCAATGTTGGAGCTGAGCGAGAGCTGAAGACCAATATTCGAGCGATTGACGACACGGTGTTTGGGATCATCGAGAAGTCGCTTGAAAACCGGGAATCGCGATCGCATTTGAGCGGAAACACCAGCTCGTCCAGCAAAAAGGACATCGTGTCACTTTTCCTGGACAATGTGAGCAACACCAGCGATGGCCACGAAGACAAGTTCGATCCAGTGTACCTTCGCGATATTGTCGTCAACTTCTTGATCGCGGGTCGAGATACCACTGCTCAAGCGCTCAGCTGGTTCTTCTACTGCTTGAGTCAAAATCCTGGTGTGGAAACGAAGATCAGGAGCGAGATCGCCAGGAAACTACCCGAACTGGTGAGCGGCAAGATCCAGACGCCATCCATGGAGCAGTCGAACGAGCTGGTGTATTTGGAAGCAGCGCTGCGAGAAACG
Organism: Globisporangium heterothallicum; assembly: GCA_023334155.1. Lineage (NCBI taxonomy): Eukaryota > Oomycota > Peronosporomycetes > Pythiales > Pythiaceae > Globisporangium > Globisporangium heterothallicum. The sequence continues at coordinate 50,604 of JAASGH010000011.1, read as the reverse complement.
CTCCGCCTGTACCCATCCGTTCCGGTGAACGTCAAGCAAGCCAACAAGGATGTTGTCCTCAGCGACGGTACATTCGTCAAAAAGGGCCAGGGAGCTATGATTTCATCGTATATCTTGGCACGAATGACGCATGTGTGGGGAGAAGACGCGAAGCAGTTCAAGCCCGAACGCTGGATTGACCAGGGAACAGGGAAAATCGTCTCTGCCTCCTCGTTCAAGTTCACCGCTTTCCACGCTGGTCCGAGAGTCTGCTTGGGGATGAACCTGGCGATGATGGAAATGAAAATCGTCGTCGCGATGGTGTTGAGCAAGTTCCACTTGGAGGTCGTCCCAGGGCAGCACATCACCTACGATTTTTCGTTGACCCACCCGGTTCGGGGGAAACTCATGGTGAACGTCACCCCGGTTGCATGAGCTGCTTTGTATCCGGTTCCAATCCACATGTAGTGCGTATACTTTGTCGATCGTCAGTATCAATGTGATTGTTTGCTGTTTTTTCAGTTGTGCGTACTCGGATCGCTGAGAGTGCGTTCTTTGTTGTTGTTGTTGCTGGGATGGTTTTGAACGGAACGATGGACGGAAGCGATCGCAGTCATGCAAACGACTTGCATGCGGTGCAGATTCGGTGGCAAAAGCATTCTCCAGGTTGAGATATTTCTATATTCGGTCCGTCTCATCGCAAAAATCTTCCTCACTGACCACACTTTTTGCCGCAATCCATTCGATCGATTAGACCAACCAGGATCTTCTGCTTCATTCTGTTTTGCTGTTGCATCCTTCCGTCAATGAATGGCGCGCACACTCGAGAAAGAACCCAGCCGATGGCGATGCCAGGTCACGAAGCAGCAGGATTCGCAGCGCGAGAGGAGCGACCACTCTCCTATGCAGATACGCTCGCCAGAGAGAGTGTTCGTGTTCTGCTCGCAGTCCTCGATCCGCTTCACGAGCTTCTGTCCATCCACACCCAGCATCCCTGCGGCTCTTTGCTGACTGCAGACTCCGTCCTGACGGTGCTCTTCAGCGCTATACCTGAGAATAGAGACGTCCACTACAAAAAACCGATCGCAGATGCGCTGGATGCGATCGCGTTGGTGGTCACGCACTCGCGACTGTTGACCTTCCATCCGAAGCTCAAAGTGGAGTTTTGGACGCTCTTACTCAGCTCCCATGCCATGCAGCAGGATTCCGAAACGGTGGAGACGTGGATGATCGAGGACAAGAAGTTCCCGTCGCGCGTCGTGCTCGATTTTGGAGGCGACCGACCCGAGCACTTGCATGAGGTGGTCTTGAACACGATCTACACCTTCATGATGACGCCGCCACGAAAGCGGGAAGACGAGTGTGCGTTGCGTTGGCGAGCGTTCCGTCAAGAAGTCAGCCTCATGGAGTCGAGGCAGCTAGCCTTCGGACTCTCGTTCGCACAAAGCAACCTAACCACGGAGTGCTACCATTGGATTCGATATCTTTGCGAGCAGGTTGCTGCCAATCCCGAGCGTCAGTATACCATCACGAGTCTCAATTTGAGTCGCAACCTCATGAAAGCCGCTCATCTGGAGATTGTTGCTGCTCTCCTGACCCACAGGGAACACTATCGACTTGAAGAGATCCTGCTGGAAGAAATTGTGGACAAACCACTGCTTCCAGGGAGCAAGGCGACAGGTCTAACGAAGGTATTACAAGCGGCATTCAGTGCTGACATTCATGCGCGAACCGCGTTCCCATCTCAGCCGAGAGCTCAGAACAGCGTGAGATTTTCCAGACTGTCGCTTGCAAAGAATCGACTGCGAGCTCCGCACATCGTGTCTATTTGCTCCGCACTTCGCTATGGATGTGTGATCGAGCAGGTATCGTTGGCTTCGATCCTGAATCTTGTCGACCCAACGGAGCGCGCGGAATGCTGGCGGTGGCTGGCGTTCGGTCTCTTTTACCCCCGAAGCAAGTGTGTCGCCCCTCATTTTCAGCTTCGCGCAATCGATTTGCTTCTGTCAACCCTCGACCGCGACTCGGTGAAAACGTTTGGAAGCACGCTGCTCAACCCAGCAGCCGAAATTCGTCAGCGACCAGACAGACTCTGCTCCGTGGTTGTTTGCCAAGTGAACGCGGGTGCTGTTGTCTACTCCTCGCCGAGCACGAAGTCAGCGCCGATCTTGGTTGCGAAAGAACAGCGCGACCTTGAAGCGCTGTATGATGACAGTGACCATGAGTGGACATGCGTGGTCGTCCCGGGGTGTGGTCTCGGATGGGTTGAACTGGACCACATTGCGAGTATGAAACGGGATTTAATGGATGCAGGGGAGTGGATGTGTGCGCGCTATGACTTGGCGATCAACGATGTCCCCTACAGCTTTCAGAGATCGTTCTTTTTGGGTCCAATCCTTCAATGCGTTGGTCCGCAGCTGAGCTCCTTGGAGCTTCGAGATACCGGACGAATCCCCATCAAGATCATCCTCGAGCATTGCGTGAACTTGCAGCGATTGAATTTTGACGGCTCGAACTTGCGCGGCGGGAACATCCTCAGCGTGTTGACGTGTCGCACATTTTGCAGCAAACTGGTGTCCGTGAATTTCAACAACTCGAACCTCGATAGGAGGGAGTGTGTCGCGTTAACTGCGGCATTAGGAGATCCCAAGCGATTCCCGAACCTGCAGGAACTGCGAATGTGCCAGAACCGAGTAAGCAGTCGGGGACTCGAAACGCTGTACAATGCGCTTCGCACGAACAAGAAAGTGATCAGTTTGGAAATCGGAGGCACCATTGACAATACCAGTCGGATAGAAGCGATGTGCGTGGAGCGAGCGTGGCTGACCGTGGACTGTCGAGACGAGATTTTGCAATGGGTGCCGCTCACGGTCACGCAAAAGCTTGCGTTTCTCAGTGTCGTCACGCATGCGAATTCCGCGGTGCGCGCTGGCAACAGCATGGATACATGGATGTTTGGAACCATTTTCGTGTTTGCGGAGTGTCCGTTGCGTCGGAGGCTACGGTGGACAAACTCGCAAGGAGGAGCCGTTCTTTGTTGAGTCGTCGAGCCCGTGCGGTCGGTGTATGATGTTGCATATTCCGAACGAAAACGACATCATGGCATGACAAACGCCATGCAGAAGCGAGAAAGGTACCGACAGCAAAGCACCATTTCATTGCGTCTCGCATGTCGAGAACCAAAACGTCGGAGGATTCGCGACGATAGGACATTGCCACATGAAATTTGTTGTTTTCTTCTATATTCGGTTTCTCGACTTTCTGGTTTCTTCGTTTTGCTTCGTGACTTTTGCAGAAAGATCGCTTCGTCAGGTGGAAGAAGCATGATGCGGAAGCGCGCCATTCAGCTGCATTTGCTCATCCGTCTTGACGTTGGACTTCTTGGTCGCGATGCCCGACACGGCCGGATCAACGCGCTCGCAACCGTCCTATGCGGATGCGCTCGATCAGGAGAGCGATCGCGTGCTGCTCGCAGTGCAAGCGCCACTGGAAAACCTCGTCACCATTCAGATGCAAGCGAAGCATGGGGGAGCATCTGGAGCGTCGCAGCCCGTCCTGACCCTGCATTTCTCCCAGCCGAGAGAGAATCGAGTGTGGCGCTTGATGCACCGGCACGGCATTGATGCAACAAGGGTCTCGATGGCACTCGACGCCATTGTGGTGATCCACAACCACTCGAGACTGCTCCGCTGCCATCCGAACCTGAAACACGACTTCTGGGTCCGATTGCTGGCGTCCAAGGTCATGCAGCCGAACCGATCCCAGGACACGAGTATCAGGAATTGGCTGCTCAGCGACGACGACGATCGACATCCGCTGCGCATCGTCCTGGACTTTGACAGCAGAACTGGGAAGCTCAACAAGAAGCGGATGGATGCAATCTACCGATTCATGACGGAACCGCCTCCGCAGCTGCCAGACTTCAGCAAGCGATTCCCCGAGAAACCACACACCAGACACGTTGGTCCTGTGAAAACCTCCGTTGGGTTGTCGTTTGCGAGCTGCAGATTGACGACCAAGTGCTTGCTCTTGATCCAGCAGCTCTTGGATCGAATCGCGCCACGCCACAACCGCTACTATGGCATCGACATGCTGGATCTGAGCCGCCATGCGCTGAATGCGGCACAGATGAAAGTGATTGCGGATATTGTGAAGAAGAACCACGTCTATGAGATCGAGGACATCAGGTTGGAAGAGCTCACCAAGACAGCCATGCTGCGTCAAACCACAGTCAGCCCCGAGAAGTTACTGATGGTGGCCTTCAAGATGGGCAGCAACCCTTCCGACCACCACTGTGACTTCCGAGTGTCAACCAGGAGCGTGTCACTCGCGAAGAACCCGGTAGGTGCTCGCGACTATGCCTCCATTTGCTCGGCGCTGCGGTACGGGTGCGCGTTTGACGAACTCTCGCTGGCCTCGACGCTGAGCTTCCTGGATCCACGCGAACGGGAGATGTGCTGGCGCTGGCTCGCGTTTGGCATCTTCTACCCTCGGTCGACGCGGTTTGCGGAACTGTTCAAGCTTCGCAAGATCCATTTGCTGAATTCGGACGTCAATGCAGCTGGAGTGGAAGCGTTTGCAAACGCACTGTACAATCCCGTCGCCGAGTTTCGCCGCTCGTTGCAGCCGGAAGACAGCGAAGCCATGGATGCCGTGGTCGTGTGCAAAGTGAAGCCAGGAGCGACGGTGTACCCCATTCCTGACGTCTTCTCCAACCCGATCTTGAACTTTGACGGCCGACACGAGTTGGAAATGCTGTACAGTCGGTATGACCACCACTGGGTGTGTGTCGTCGTCCCTGGATTTGGTCTCGGATGGCTTGAAGCCGAACAGGTTGTGAGCGTCGAGCGAGACTCCGGTGCTGCTGATGAGAGGAAGGTTGGGGCGAAGGTCGCAGAGGAGGCTCGTTTCGACTTGGTCATCACGGACGTGTCGCTAGAGTTCATCATGACCGACGACGTGCGCATGTTCATTCGAACAATTGGGCGGCAGCTGAGGTCGCTGACCGTGAAGAACAGTGGGAGACTCCCTGTGAGCGAGCTCTTGTACCACTGCTCGCACTTGGAGCACTTGGATCTCGAAGGCTGTCACTTACGTGGCGACACGTTTCGAGATCTGCTGTCCTGTCTCCGCGGCGTTTTTGGACGAAGACTGGTGACGTTGAACCTGAACAGGACGAACTTGCGGGGTGCAGATATCGCAGAGCTCGCGGACATTATAGGCAGCCGGCGCAAGCTGACGGCGCTGCACGACCTTCACCTCGACCAGCTCGAAATCAACAACCTGGGGCTCGATCGCTTACACGACGCGCTTCTCACCAACACCACCCTTGCCGTGCTGGAGCTCGAAGCGCCAAGCGAGAACGACCCGCTCGATGCGTGGAAACGAGCGGCGCGTGCACGGCTGGACGCAGATTGTCAGCGTGAACTGTCGCGCCGGGTTCCGCTGACGTTCAATCGGAAACTTGCGTTTGTAAGCGTGGTGACCGACCCGAACTCGAGGATGAACGCAGGCGACGCCATGGATACGTGGATGTTTGGGCTGATCTTCGAGTACGCGGAGCAGCGAGTCCAGCGAAAGATCCTTTGGACTCCAGCTGCGCCGCCGGATTCGTGGCGAGCATTACAGTGAAAGAAGCTCATCGCGCACCTGCTGGAAAAAGCGGACGCTCAACGAGACTAGAAGACACACAGCGAACGTACACCTCCACCACGGTGCTGTCTGCGCTTTTATATATGTTTCGACATGCGTCCAAATTAAACGTCCACTAGAATGTTTCCGTCGCGCATGGCTAATCCTTCTAGGTCCGCACCAGTTGTGCCAAGCGATTGCCGCTGCTTCACCTGGTATTGCAGAATCTTCGACGCTGTGTCGGCGAGTTTCTTGCCGACGGTGAACTGGGACTGCGTGAGTTTCCGGGACTCGTGACCCAGACAGCAGAGACTTCCGAGCACCGTGAAGTCCTCGGCAAAGAGTGGGAACCCGCAGTAAAAGGAAATGCCCAAGTGCTTGACGGGCAAAATGTAGTTGAAGCGGATGTCGGCTTCCGGGTGCGGCACGAGCATCGGCTTGTCGCCCATGATCGTGCGACTGCAGAAACCTTCGTTGCGTGGGAACATTTTGGCCGGCAGCGCTTCGATATTCGTCGCCACGACGTGGAAAAAGTTTTCTTCCGACACAGACACCATCGCACCCATGCACCCAAGCTCTTTGGAGATGAGGGAGCAGATGATATCCAGTTCGGTCACGTTCTCCAGCGCTGTCAGCGAGCTCGAGCGCACGATCTCCAGGCGCTTCGCCTCGGACGCTGGGATGGGGTGTGGGGGAGACACTTCTGGGTCGTCCGAGTGATCGATCAGGTAACTCCGCTGTTGCGTATTGGCGAGTCCACATTGATCCAGCGGCAATGGTGGGTCAGTGAGTGTGGACTGCAAGACGGCAAAGTGTTGAGTCGGCGTGCTCTCTGGAGTCAACACGACCGGGTCGCTGACCGCGGTGGGACTGTCCTGCTTTACAAGGTGCTTGATCACGCTCAGTACCGCCGTCTTCTTGGATTCTGGCGCGTCAACCAGAGTTTCTTGCAGCAAATTCGTCAGCATTGCGCCGGTCGTCATGCTCGCTCGCGCAGGTGAAGAATCCGGAACGATCTGCGGAGGTGCGGTGTCGTCGAGAGCCACATTTACGAACGAGCAGTGGTCGACGCGCGCGATGCACTTGTCACACACGCGAATGCTTGACATGACTGGCTGCCCGCTGTGCTTGGCGTGCACTTCGCGGTCTTCCATGTCCGAGCACTTCTCACACACGTAGTAGCCGCACAGGTTGCACACTTTCTTCCGCGTCAGCAAGAACGAGCGCTTGCAGCATGTGCAGCCCGAGTTGGACGAGCTCACATTGATGTGATCCACCAGAGTCTGCACTCCAAGGCGCCGACGACGCACCATCAGGTGCAGGCGATCAATCGATTCCGCCAAGCGCACCAACCGCATCTTGGTCGCTCGATTCGCGACGGCGCGCTTCCACTTGCTGGCGCCGTGCCCGCTCACCTCATAGAAATGCTCCCCAGAGTACGCGACGCGGATCGATTTCCCATCGTCGGCTTCTTCAAACAGGAAACCGGAGACCACTTCCCGAACGTGGGTGTCTGCAATATCTTCGCCGTTGCCTGCCAACAGGTTGTCGGGATGAATCGACAGCATCGTTTTCCGGAACGTTGTCGCGTTCACGCGCTGCATAAAGTCAATGTAGCACCACTCTTCGTTGTCCGAGCCGAAAAGCGCCTTGCTTTTCTTCCCAAACGCGGCGGTCTTGACGAAGAGGTCGGACGCGAACGCGACGTCGTGGTCGCTGGTGTCGGCGACGACGATGCTCTTTTTCCGCTCGGTGGGCACGGTGTGCACCACTTTCGCCGACACGAACGCTTTCTCGTAGAGCACCTGCAAGATCTCTTCCGTGGGGATGGTCTTCAGCGCCAGTGTGAGCTCCTGCAGACTGCACGGGATCGCGGTATGCGCTCTCACGGCGAACGAGTGGTCCTGTCGTGTGTACACCGTCGACCCCGTCGATCGGCGACTCACGCGCTTGCTCGCCTTCGTGGGGGTCCACATCCCTGGCACCGGGTCGCTGCGCAGCGCTTCCCAGTCGACAGCCTGGACTGCGTTCAGCGCCATGTGCAGCAACGTGGCGTCGCTCAAGCGCACATTGCGCGTCGTCGTCGTCGTTGCAGTGGCGGCTGCCTTGGACACTCGAACTGGCGCTGCTGAAGGTGCTGCGGACGGTTGCGAGGAAGTTGAGCTCGCGATGCTGGAGCGTTGCTCGGGCTGAAGCGGAGGAGGATGCGATGGCGCTTGGGGCGAGCGATCGACCGTGTACATGGACGAACGTGTGTGTGCGTGGATGGATGAATGAATGATTGGGTGTCTGCTTGTCGCTGGAGATGCAGGATGTTGTCTTTTATGAACGCTGTGTGCGTTGATTGCATGTGACGTGTGAGATATGCGTGACCGACAGGTCGTTTCCCTCTTATTCGTGTGTGGACCTCTCTATTGTCGTGATATCAGTCAAATAGTATACAAATCGAATCCTTTGTACTTAGCGTAAGAGGGTCAGCGATTGGAGTCGAGGTCCGTTCTAGCACTGTGGGACAGAAAACTGAAGGGATTGCATGTCAGAACGATGCGACATCATCATCGTGACGTTCTTTCGGCTTCGGTTTGGCTTCGTTGCTGAGCAATCACGCACGAGGAGACTACAAAACGATGACATCCGATCCCTTCTGCCTTTGATATCCGGTGTTGCCTTCCGAGTCAGTATAAAAAGGTTGTCCCTTTCTGGACAAGTGCGTTCTTCCCGATGACCATTCGCTTTATCAACGGGAAGTGCAACATTAAAGAGATCTGTTAAATGCTGCATCACTCCATCCTCCCTCTCTTCAATAATACAAAAGTCTCCCCTCTCACACACACAGATTAAATGGCGACAGGATCTCGTCCACCACGCGCCGCTGCGAGCGCGATGCAACAGGAAACCGCGCGCATACTCGACGCAGTGGCACCGCCGCTCGAGGGGCTGCTGAGCGTCGACTTCGCGGACTCCGGCGGCAGCGCACTGGAGACTCTCGATCCCGTGGTCTCGATCAACTTTTGGCTCGTGAAAGGCGGCGAGACTTCGCGCAAGATCGACACCAAGATCCGACCGGCACTCGACGCAGTCGCTGCGCTATGCCAGCATTCGTACGCGCTGAGCGCATCGCCGTCTCAGAAAGCGCGCTTGTGGCGACATGTGCTCCAGGAGTCGAGTTTGGTGCGCAGCAGAGAGCCAACCGGTACCGAGAAGGATTGGATCCTGGGGGATGTGGACTTCCCGCGGGTGATGCTGGATTTCTCACGCGCGAAAGTGAGTCTCCAGCTCACGGACGCACTTCTCAGCTTTTTCACGGCTCCTACGTCCAGCGCTGAAACGTTTCCTAGCAGGAGAGCAGCAAGCAGTGTGCGATTCGGACTGAGGTTCGCGAAATCGCAGCTCAAGACGCAAGAATTGCTTTGGATTCAGCAGCTGATGGACCAAGTCTACGACCACCCGAACCGCCGATTCGGGATTGAATCTCTGGACTTGACGGACAACGGTTTCAATGGCAAGGAACTGGAGATTGTGACCGCCATTTTGGACAAGAACGACGTGTATCAACTCCAAGACGTGGTGCTCCAGAATACGCTCGGCAGGAACCTTGGAGACGAAGGCATGGAAGCTTTTGGATCGCTCGTCGCAGCTGCTTTCAGCGCAGATACGACCGCGAAGCAAGCTTCCGCGCCACGGCAATCCGTGGGAACGACGCTGCGCAGCCTCCAGCTCCAAGGAAACGCTCTTCGTGCTCGCTCGTACGCGTCCATTTGCTCTGCGATCCGCCGTTCGCGCTCCGTTGAGGAACTCTCCTTGGCTGGCACGCTGTCGCTTCTGGATCCGAGTGACCGGGAGCAGTGTTGGCGGTGGCTGGCGTTCGGGCTGTTTCACCCTCGTCCAAAAGCCAACGCTGACGAGCAGCACAAGCTTCGCCGGATAGATTTGTCGTGGAATCCATTCTACCCGAGAGACGTTGAGGTCTTCAGAAACACTCTGGTCCATCCTGCAGCAGAATTGGTACCTGACAATGACTCGGACACTGAAGGCGTGACGTATGAAGACACCACCGGGATCACCGTCCGCGTTGTCGAGAAAGGGACAAGCGTTTATGCGAAAGCTGATGCGGCGTCAAGACGGGTTCTGACTGCAGACGAAGGAGCCCAATTCGAAGTCCTGCGCCACCGTGGTGCGTGGGTCTGTGTTGTGATCCCAGGCTTTGGGCTTGGATGGATCTTCGCTGAATCTACGGTGCGAATGGAGCGCGAAACCGTGGAAAGTGATGCGCCGACGAGTAGGGTGTGCTACGAGCTGGCGATGAGCAATCTCTCCGACACGGACGTGACGTCTCAAGCCCTTATTGCATTCTTTGAAACCGTTGGTCGGCAAATTAGCTCCTTGGAGCTGCGACACACGCGTTTCTCTCAGAGCGTGCTCGATACCGTGTTGATCCAGTGTGTGAACTTAGAGCGCCTCGATCTTGACGGCTGTGGGTTCATGGGTGCTAGCATGGGCACGTTGCTGGATGGGATCCGAGGACATTTGGGGGACCACTTGATCTCGTTGAATTTGAACTCCAACTACATTGGTCATCAATTCACGGAGAGACTGGCGGTCGAGTTGTGCAACCCTGCAGGAGCTCCAGCGCTGCGAGAGCTGCGACTGCATAACAACTCCATCGGCGACCGTGGCTTGGGCAGTCTGTACGACGCATTGCGAGTGAACAAAACGCTTTGCATCCTCGAGTTGGACTCTCCGAGTGGCGACCCTGAGTTTGCACATCTTGTCGACGATCGTGTTGGGTTTAATGCCATGTTCCAAGGTGAACTGCTTCGAGTTGATCCATTGCAGCCTGACCGCAAGCTCGCATTTTTGAGTGTGGTGACGACTCATCCAGATGGCTCCAACACTGCGAGGTGTGCTTTGGATGCATGGATACTGGCGTCGATCTTTGAGTTTGCAGCCCAAGATATACGTCGCAGGATTATTTGGAGGTGATGCAGCTGATGGAAAGCATGTTGCACTTACCTATCGAGAGGCAATCTGGATTTGGGGGATGGAGGTCGTTGCGCAGCGATGTCAGTTCTGTCAGGTGCCGCTTGTTTCGATGTGCGTCGAAACCGTTTCTCTGCCATCTCCCGGAAGTCCCGCTGAACGAGATAGTCGTCAAGGAATCGCTGCGCTGAAGCGTGCGTGATCTCTCGCCGCGATCGGTTACTCTCGATGCACTTGAACGACGCGCGCCAGAATGCAGTGCTGCTGCAGGTGAAAGGTGCTGACACAAAACACCGCGAGATTTGGTGGAAAGAAGCGTTGCACAACTCCTCCTTCCAGATGCGTTGAAAAAAGACGACAATAAAGAAATAAGACTTGACGGCATGAGAAGATCTGCGTGGCTTCGTATCCAGTCGGTGCATCTTTTCTATTTTCTATCTGTTCCGCAGATACTTGGAATGAGTCACTCTTCGCTCGAGTAGCCCTTTTGGATACAGTTTCTGTGGCCATGCTCAGAACTGGAGGCAAGTCACTCCACTGAGGTTGCAAGAACCGCAGCGTCAACGCAGACGAGTTTGGCTCAAGCATGGAGCCAACAGCGACAATCTGACGCATTCGCCATCCCACAGCAACAAGCAGACCAGCTAATTTTCCAAGCACTCGTGGACTCGGATTGATTTTTTCCTCAACTTGGGGATCTCCTGACCCTCGAAATCGGTTCAGTTCGGTCGCTTTTCTTCAACCTGGAGCGAATAATGTTGCAGTCTTCCTCCCACCGCAAACGACACCTCTTTGTTTTTGGTTGCCAGTGTGCACAAAGCGGAAGGGATACAGTGCAGACGCACGCTCGCGCTTTTCTTCCGCCGCGAGAAGCAGCGCATTCGGCATCAACAATGGCAAGCAAGTTCAACCTGAAGGAATCCGATTTGCAGTCAACGCGGGTCGCATTCGAAAGTCTCCTCCTCCTAAGGACATGTGTCTGCGATTTGAAGCGACCCACTTTTGTTCTCGAATGGAAAAATGCACCTACATCCAGCACCCATTTTTCTGAAAACGAGCATTTATTTCTAAAGAGGTACATTTTTTCTATATATCATTACTATCATCGACAATCCAAACTTCATCCACTCGAGTTTCACCTCTGCGAATGCGTATGCACTTTATGTGTCTGCGATCCTCTGTACGAAGCAAGCAGTGTCCCACTAAACCGGTGCATTGCTCTAGTAGAGGTGAATAAGTGCAGCAGCGATCCAGAGGGTGTTCCAAGCAACTGACTGCAAACCAGAGAGCAAGCGAAAAGGTATGCATGTGGTCAGAGAGTGTGGTGGCGGCAAGAAGAATTGCTGCAAAACGCCAATCGCACGCACTTGACAGAACGGAAGGAACAAAAGCAAAGGGATCACTCGTCCCACCACACACACCATCGCCGCACTTTTCGTTCCGCTGCGTTGAGGTCAGCAGCACCTCCGAACACATCACTCTTTTTCACTCTCTAGACTCAGCTTCGTGTGCATGCACACTGGGACTCGCTTTGGCTTTTCTGTTGCTGCTTGCTTCACGTGGGTGGCATTATCAAACTGTAGAAAAGCACACCGTCGCAAAAGCGCGCACTTCTTCGTGAGCTCCTCCGTTCTTTCGCTTTCGGAGAGAAGCAGAAATATATATATCCAAGTACAATAACAGCATGACGGAGATGCTGAGAAAAAGGACATGCTGCTCCACGTGGCGTCCTAGGCTCCCTGAACTTCTGCTAGCACTGGTGCTGCTGCTGTGCTGTGTGGAGCTACTCGATGCGCAGGACGCGAGTGCGGTCGTTGTCCCAAGTGCGGATGCAGCAGACACCCCCACGCCATCCGAGACTGCAGCGACCAAGAGCGGAACATGGACTGGCTGCTGCAACAGGACCGGCAGTGGATTGAAGGAGCGCAGCATCGAGACCGACTCGTCCGGCAGCTCCACTGCTGCGGCTCCTTCGTCTTTGTCGTCTGCTTCATCCTCTGAAGCAGCAGCTTTGTCGTCGTCCACTTCATCGTCGTTGACTTCATCGCATTCGTCCACACCGAGCGTTGGAAGCGGTGGCGGAGCAGGGTGGTTCAATGTGCTTACACTGCTCAATGACGGCGACGTGGAGCTCCGATCGCTTCATGGAGGAGACAAGTGGAGCACTTTCTGTGCTGGCGCTCCTGTGCTCGTGACCAAGTCGTCAACAACCCCAGAGAACAAGAACTGTCGAGATGGGTGGACCAATTTGTCGTGCACGTGCCTCAGTGAGCTGCAATACCCCGTCACCGAATGGGAGTTCCACGTGAGCAAGAGAGATGCGAGCACACCCATTCTGGGCTCCGTGCCAAACTCGACGACCGATGGTGTTGTCGCGGTTTCCTCGATCGGCGCCTTCGGGATTCCAGCTGATCTCACGTCATTGTGCGTCGCATTTATTGTTGCTCTCCTATTAGTACTAGTCAATCCTCAATGTCATGAGGAAGGGGAGAGTCCTTAATGTTTCTTTGTTGTGTGTGTGCGACGGTAGGAAACTCGTTGGCGAAAGCGCCTTGCCGTTAGATCTGCAATGGGATCTCAAGTTTGTATCGATCCCCCAAGGCACATCGCTTGTGGTGGCGCGCGCGGCGAGTGCGTTGACAACAGTGTACGCAATAGGTTATTTTACATTCCGGGTGAAGAACCTTTTGGGATTGACAGATACTGACTGCGTGCGTGCTGTGCAGTGAGATCGCCAATGTGAGTCTGCGAAGTGTTGAGATCACGTCCGAGTTTCTACCAGAAACGCTGGCCAACATGTACGAGCTTTCTCTTGGAAGCAAACCCTGGGATGGTCGTCGGGATTTACGTGTGTGTTGTGTGTGTGCTTTGCTTTTCCGCAGATCCTTGCGCAACTGCAATATCAAGAAACTGAGCGAGGGGTTCATGTCCAAGCGCCATGAGAGTCTCCAACGACTGTGAGTGGATACCCTTGTCACTCGTCCATCACGATCTCCCTAACTCTGACCATCTCTCTCTACCATAGAGTGCTCGCATGGAACCAACTGAGCACATTTTCGAGCGAGGTGCCCGAGAGCGATGGAACACATTCAAGCACTATCCGAGAACTGTGAGTGGTCCTGCATCCTGCTTTCGCGCACTAGCTCTCACGTTTTATGTGCTGGCATGCTGTCGTTCGTCTTCCTCTACAGGGATTTATCCCACAACAACTTTACAAGCATCCCATCGTCGGTGGTTCTGCTCAACAATCTCGACAAACTGTGAGTTGATACACAGCACCATTGCAGAGTCATCCAGTGCTGACGGATGTGTTTCTCCTGAAAAATGCGCAGGTATCTCCAAGGCAACCCGATCATAAACTTCAGTGTCACCAACGAGCAATTTGAGCAGCTGGTCAAGCTGTCAACCTTCCTGATCGATTCTGCGAGCGCAACGTCGCAAGAGTGCTCTGGGGGAGAATGGAAACAAATCGGAGTCATCAACTTCTGTGTTCTGCCTGATGAGCCCCAGGAGTCAGTAACCCAGTCCAGCACCACGACAGACAGCAACATGCTTTCCCTAGCGATCGGAGTTCCGGTCGGTGTTTTGTTCTTGGTTGCCATCGTGCTAGTGATGCGAAACAAGCGCCGATCCAGCTCCCGATGCAGCAAGGACAACTCATCGGGTACCTCCTTGCTGGAAACCACGACTTCGCGCGATTTGCCCATCATGATTGTCGACGACACCCTCGCGAAAGACCCACTCATCGTGATGAACCGAATCCCGTTCAACGAGCTTGTCGTCACAGAATGCGTGAGCCGAGGTGGTTTTGGAGTCGTGTACTCTGGAGTGTACAAGAAGCGCAAAGTGGCGATCAAGAAGGTTCGAGCCGAGTACAGTTGCGACATCGCGCGAGTGGAAGCGTTCCTGCGAGAAATCTGTTTGATCGCTAGCTTGGAGCATCCTCGCATTGTCGAGTTTATCGGCGTAGCCTGGGACTCGCTGCAAAACCTTTCCGCTGTGACCGAGTTCATGGATCGAGGCGATTTGCGCGGCGTGCTGCAGAGCCACAAGAAAAGCAACCGAAAGCTGACGTGGGAGTCGCACAAAGGGAGAATCGCGCTCCACATCGCTGAAGCGTTGGTGTATCTCCACTCATTGGCTCCCACGGTGATCCATCGTGACCTGAAATCCAAGAACGTACTGCTGAACGCAGATCTGGACGCGAAGCTGAGCGATTTCGGCATTTCGCGCGAGTGGACCGTCGACGATACGCACATGACCGTCGGCATTGGCACTTCCTTCTGGATCGCGCCAGAGGTGCTGCTGGGGGGAAAATACGACGAGCGAGCGGACGTGTTTTCCTTTGGCGTCGTGCTCAGTGAGATCGACACGGATGACTATCCGTACTGGAATGCGGCAAGTGGCGAAAATCTGAACGAAAATGCGATCCTACGGCTTGTCGCCACGGACCAAGTGCGGCCGAAATTCACGGACAAGTGTCCCAAGCGCATTTTGGAGCTTGCTGGGTGGTGTTTGCAGGGCGATCCGCAAAACCGTCCATCGAGTGTGGAAGTTGTCGAGTTGCTCGAGCGGTTTCTGCGGATCGCTGGAAGTCAAGATGCACTGTCAGCTGGGTCTGTCTCGTCTTCCTCGCGAGTATCGCAGACCTCAAGTTTGTCCGTGGACTCGTTTTTGTAGAGTGACAACGACAAGTCGGTGGCATGCGTGCACGAAGTGAGCTCGCAATCTATGATCGCAAGTGTTGGTCGCAACAATCCGTATGCGCAGGCAGCAGCTTGGCTTCGGCAGCACTCCCGGTCCGACGCTACCTCTGGCGAAACGGACCTCCTTTCGACAAGCCAGCGATATCCACTCTGCTCAACGAGAGCAGCTCGTTTTCGGTCCAGTTGATTATCAAAGTGTTGTTGTTGTTGTCATTGCAAAAAGTGAAGTGTAGCCATGTCCTGTCGCTGATCTGATTCCGGATCAGACGAGAAACCGAGTGTTGCGCTGTTTATTGGCCAGGTTGCTTTCCGCACCAGATCTGACCCGGACTGCAGGAAAGGGACTGAAGGACAATGTTTTTGCAACTCGCTCTTGATCGTGCATTTGTGTGCGCAGTTGCTAAAGAGTCACGCAACAGGAAACGCAACCAGCTTGTATTCCCGAAACGCAGGTTTTCTTCTGGATGCGGTTTTAATTGGGTGTTGTAGAAAACGGTGGAAAGAAATCACACTTTCGGAGGATTTTACGTGTAAATTATTCGCGCAGGAAAAAAGAAAGAAAACCTGGTTTTCTGCAGAGTGAACGTGCGGCTTTATACTTTGTGCGTCGCTTTTTGTTTGAACCGCCTGTCTGTCGCTGGGTTCAGTGGGTGACTCAACATCCCCTCCCATGTTGAGTATCGCAATACACTCGCATGATTCGAGTCCAGAGGGTTTGTCATTCTGTATCCGTATCACAATAACGTGCGATCTCCAAATATCTCTACGAACTCACTATACACAGGTTTCCTGCATATTTTGTGTTGCTGGGTATTTTTTGCTGTTGTGTTTTTCGTCCTCGTTTATGCGGACACGCATGCGACTCACGCATGTGCGAGTCGTTGCTGAGGTCTCTCTCTCTCTGCTCGAATGCGCACTCTCTGCCGTCTTCATCATATGGCGGACGGACGCGTTGATCCGCATCACGACACCTTCGTATGTTGAGAGTGGTCATTGGCGCTGTTAGTGTTCCTTGTACTGCCAAGGTGTTCTTCGCTGGATTTGACTCGCTCGCTCTGATTGATTCGGGGAGATCGCCAGTAGCTGTGCGCCGGCTCCGCACCGCAATCTGTTCCGTGCTGAGCCCAAGCTGGACTTATTGCCACCAGCAGCAGTAACAACAACAACAGCATAATAATAAAACGAAGAGGTACAAAGAGGAAGATGGTGGGAGCGCAGCGCTTCGTCTTCCTCGTGCGCGCAATCTTCGTACTCGTGTCCGCATGGAGCTGCTGCTGTGCATGCACCATCAGCAGCAGCAGCACCACCGGCAAGGACGCCACCACTACTAGCAACGGATGGACGCCACTCATTGCGTCCAGCATCCGTGTCCACCCCAAGCGACTTCTCCTGGAAGACTCGGAGGCTGCGTCTGAAGCCGATGAAGACGACGACACTTCGTCGTCCTCTTCGGCTGGCGTGGTGCGTGGTGGCGTGTACTCGCTCGTGAAGCCGCTCGTGGATGGCGACGTGGAGCTGCGGTCGTTCCGCACGGGCAAGAACGCCAATTTCTGCCACCGCGCGCCTGTGGTCGTGACCAAGTCCACGTCCATCGCCGCGAATGGCGGGTGCCCCGCGAAATGGACGCAACTGTCGTGCTCGTGCATGGAGGCATTCACGAAGCTGGAGACCTGGGAGATGCACGTCACGAAGCGTGATGCCAGCGACGAGAACGTGGACGCCGTACCGCTCACCACGACGGAAGCAGTCGTGCGAGTGTCGTCGATCGGCATCTTTATCGTGCCACACCAACTCGTCACCTTGTGCGTGTTTCTTGCTGCCATCGCGTTGAACGTTGTTGCGGAAAATGGCTGACTGGTGCTGTGTTCTTATTGTGGTTGATAGGAAGCTGGTGGGTGATGCCAAGACGCCGTTGGATGTCGACTTACGACTCTTTTACGAAGCCAAGCAAGTGGTTGCGACGACGCCGACGCTGGTGATCGCAGATACCAACAAGAGCTCCTTGACCACAGTGTACGTGCCAAGCGTTCAGTCCAGCAGCTTCATATCGTCGTTTTTGTGGTGGGGCAAACCTGGACTGACGTGTCCACCGCTTGCTCGGATGTTGTGGATGCATACAGAGAGGTGTCCAATATCGACTTGGCGGAACTGAGCATCACGTCCGATTTTCTTCCTACAGATTTGGTCCAAATGTACGTTTGTGAACAAAACGTCGGCCGTTGGCAGCAGCATTTCAGACATCCTCGTGTGCGTCAAGGACTGATCCTCCTTGTTTTTGTGAATGCGCACTATTTAGATCTCTCCAGAATTGCAATCTTGCGACGCTCGATGCCGATTTCCTGTCCAAGCGCCACGCAACGCTCCAAGTGTTGTAAGTCTCTCGTTATTTGCGCGTGCAGCTTTTTGAGTTTGCTTCGCTGCAGCTAAAGCGTTAAATGTCGATGCTCGTTTTATTTTCCTAACACAGAGATCTCTCGAGGAATCGACTGAAGAGCTTTAACAGCGCGGTCTCCGGGAAGCAAGCAAGCGCGATCAAGGACCTGTGAGTGACCCAGCAACCTGTCTCGTTTCTCTCTGTAAGCATCTAATGTGTAGGCTCTGTGCGCGCGTACACTAGGGATCTATCGAGCAACGACTTTTCGAGTATCCCGTCCTCGCTCGTGACGCTCGGCAACCTCGAAACACTGTGCGTTCTGTTTTCCTTCCTTGAGGGTCCTTGCCATAGTAGCTGATGGAGCTATCGTGTACCTGACGCTCCAGGAACCTCCGAGGGAACCCGATTGCAAACTTCAACGTCACAAAGGATCAGTTCACTCAGCTTTCCGAGCTGGCAACATTCGAGATTGACGCTCCGGACTCTGCTGCTGCGCTGGAGTGCAGTGGCGGGGAATGGCAAAGTCTAGACGATGCCAAATTTTGCGTGCTGCTCTCCAACAGCGACCAGTCGAAGGAAGCGGGGACAACGTCCAGCGAGAGCAGTGGGTCGACTGTGGTCTATTTGGCGATCGGCATTGCTGCCGCGTTGGTGGCTCTAGCAGTCATATTTTTTGTGCTTCGAAAGCGGTGCGCCAACAGCGCAGGCGACAAGCCGGAGTCGATTGACGTGTCGCTACTAGAGCGGACCGATTCGCCCTCCTCAATGCGCACCATCGACGATGCTCTCTTGAAAGACCCGGTGATCTTGATGCATCGCATTCCGTACAAAGAAATCGTTGTCTCGCAATGCATCAACCAAGGCGCCTTTGGTGTCGTGTACAGCGGTGTGTACAAGCGTCGTCGCGTGGCGATCAAGAAGATCCGAGCCGGTCAGAATCATGATATTCTTCGCATCGAATCCTTTCTGAAAGAAATCTGCTTGATGGCGAGTTTGAGCCATCCTCGCATCGTCGAGTTTATTGGCGTGTCTTGGGACTCGCTGCAGAACGTAGCAGCAGTGACCGAGTTTATGGACCGCGGGGACCTTCGAGAGGTTTTGCAAAGCTTCAAGAAACGAGGTCGCTCGCTGTCCTGGGGTGCGCACAAAACCAGGATCGCTCTGCACATCGCAGAGGCGTTATTGTACCTGCACTCGCTGGACCCTATCGTGATCCATCGCGACCTGAAATCCAAGAACGTGCTTTTGGACTCGGATCTGGACGCGAAGCTGAGCGATTTCGGCATTTCGCGCGAGTGGACCGTCGACGACACGCACATGACCGTCGGCATTGGCACTTCCTTCTGGATCGCGCCAGAGGTGCTGCTGGGCAAAAAATACGACGAGCGAGCGGACGTGTTTTCGTTTGGCGTCGTGCTCAGTGAGATCGACACGGATGACTATCCGTACTGGGACGTAGCTGGTGGCGCTCACGCGAATCAGCATGCAATCCTGCGCATGGTCGCAGCAGGACAAGTCCGCCCCAAGTTTACTCCCGATTGCCCCGACGAAATCTTGAAACTGGCCGATCTCTGCTTGCAAGGAGACCCACAAAAGCGACTAACAAGTCACCAACTTGTGTGCTTTCTTCAGCAGATGCTTGCGAATGGCTCGGAGGCATCCGCGCTGCCGTCTCTGTCGTCCTTCTCGTCATCGCTGTCGAATGACTCATTCCTCAACGACCCAACCCGTACAGTATAATCGTCGAACGAAGTGCAGTTAGTTGCCATATAATCAGGCGTCGAGCTTGGATTCAGCGAATGAAAGGTGCTCGCACAGGAGAGCGTCACAAGCGTGTTTCGCTCTGTGTTGTGTCATGTCATGTTTCATGTGTTGACTGGTGCTGAACTGCGTGTTCATCGTCAGTGCCAAAACTCGGTGACGAAAAGCTCTCCTACATATCTTTCGTTGAGCAGATTGGGGGAAATTTCGTCGGCGCTGTCTCGTTTATGGAATCTGTGATTCTTATAAGACAGCGAGTACGGTACAGGGTTTCGGGAAAATGGGCAGTTGTGGCTTGAATGTGGTCCACAATCCAAAGATGCGATCCAGCTCAATCTGAGCGTAAATTACTTGGGTCGCTCGACATTTTTGTTTGCTGGGGAATAAAACCTCGCTGTGATGGGTGAAACCCACTACTGTACTGGATATAAAGGCAACTTTTTGTGAATGGATTTCTCATGCAAGACCCGACGGCGACCAAACCTGCGATCCAAACGGAAGACCACGACGTTCGCGTGGCAGCAGCGATATCCTTTGCCGACTCCTTGGTGTGCTGGTTCCCGCATCCAAAGCACCTCCATCCGCATGATCGCTGCTTTTTTTTCAGAGAGCAACAACAGCAACAACAACAGCAACAAAAAGCAATTTGGGAGAGCTACCGTAGGAGACACAGTAATATGCAACTAAATCTGCAAAATCTTGGGGAGACATGCGTGCACTATCTGCAGCGGGTCCGACCCGTCCCCAGACCCGACCTGCGGATGTGTGGCGGGTTGCTTTGGGGACACAACCAGTCCATCATCCCGAGCGTATCATCAGCGCTCCTTTTAAAAAGAAAAAATGGAAGCTCGCCAAGGAATAAATAAACTTCGCGGTCAATGCTTGTTCTTTTTCCTGCGTCTCCTGCATGGCAAGCAAACGCAACTCGAGATTCGCCTGCCATCAACAACCGCATGGATATGCATTCCCCTCAAACCGCTTTTACAAAAAAATAGTTCTTGTTTGTTTCTTTTTTTGCGTCGGAAACCACACAATCATCGACTACTGCGCCTCAGGCTTGCCGTTGATACTCGTTACTTTGCGCTTCTTGTTTCTCCACTGCACTGCATTCTCTCAATGAAAAATAAAAAATATAAAAAAAAAGGAGCCATGGAAAATAAATAAACACCCACCCCACTCGCATGCTTCTCTCGCTTCCTCCGTCACAATGGCGCTCGCTCCATTATGCTGCTATTTGCGAGTGTCATACGCGTCCCAATGCGCGCTGGGTAGGGTATTTCTGATCGCAGCTTGGACACAAGAACAGTGCGTCCGCAAAAGACGTGTCGTAGGCGTTCGCCGCATTCGAGTTGCAGCATAAAGCGCAGTGCAAGCTCCAGAAATCGCCGCCGCTGTGTGTGGCACCGTCGCTTTCAAACCTGTCCATGTGGAGCACGTCGCTCGAGCTCGATGGACTGGTCTTCTCCTTCTTCGACGGACTCGCCGTTGTCTTCACTTTCAGCTTCTTCGGGTGCGGTGGATGCATGCCCTGATTCGTCGCGCTTCGTCGAGCGTCGTCTTGCTCTTTCTTCATCGTCGCTGCCGCCGTCAAGACGCTCTTTGGCGACATCAGCCTCTTGTACTCCTCGTTCGACTGACCCGGTGGCAGCTTGATCGAGTTTTTTGGCGGACGCCCACGTCCACAATAGATCACCACGCCTTTGCCCAGCGCAGCAGCAGTCGCGCTGCCGACATTTCGAGGCGAGCTCTTTGCATTGCCTACATTATTAGCAACAAGACGCAAACGATCAGTCACGAAGACCGCCACCACGGATAAAACATAAAAGCAGACACAAAGCAAACACGCATTCAAAAAAGAGAGAAGACACATACGTCGTATCCGCCGCGTCGTTCCCCTCGGCGTGGCCACCTCGTCCTCGGAGCTCTCGCTGGACTGCGTCAGCGCCGTGTCGCTGTTGCCCGACGCCTCCTGCGCGGTCTTCCGCAGCAGAAACGCGAGCTGCTGGCGCTCCGTCATCAAGCTCGGGTTCATGCGCATGAGCTCGTCGTCCGCGATGGCGCCGCCGTGGTCCTCGCTGCTGCCGTGGCTGTGGTGGTAGTTCGAATGCTGGCGCTTCGGACGCAACATGGTGTTGTGCGTTCTCCGTCAAATAGCTTGTCCAAGAAAAAAAAGCAAATGCGTATCCTCCACCCTGGCGCGGGTTGCTTGTGTCGCGTGCGCAACGCAGATTGTTCGCTCAACAGCCTGGCGAGCTTTCGGTCGAACTGTGTGCTTGCTTGCGCTCTCTCGTGCGCGCGTCTGCTTGCTGTGCTTCTCCGCCTGCGGATCGGAGCTCTTCGTTCGGTGCGTGTGCGGCAACTTGACTCGTACAGTAATAACACCACTCGCTGCTCGAGCGGCCGATACAAAAGACAAAGCAAATGCCTCTCCACCCGCACGCACGCATCGAGTTTTTCGCCCACACTGCTTCCAAGGTTTTATATGTGAGACACCGACAGACAGTGGCGAAGGGCTAGGGGACCTTGTGGTGCAGGTTCTGGTTGGGAGGAGGGAAGGGGGAAAGCAAACCAAAATCTGCTTTGGCGATGTCGTCGTCCACATCAATCGGCTTGCCTAGCCCTAGTCAGTGCATCCATAAAAAATTGCCCAGCGTCAGTCTCGTCAGAGCTGTCTGCAGAAAAGCGTGAAAAAATGCTGCAGTTTTCTTTCTTTGCTTCCCGTCTTGATGCTCCAGTCAGGAAGTTTACACGCAAGCGCAAGAAATTTGAATGACATTTGAGTTTGCCATGTTGGGGAGAATTTTTCGGAACGATGCACGTCATTGTCTTTCTCGTCCTGCGTGAAGGATTGATTGATGTCATGCTCGCTGCATTGTGCATTCGAGTCTTGTTTGCCAGGCAGCTTCGAGATATCTTGCTCGCGTTGCATGCAGCAAACCATACCTCGCTTGCGATCAATAAACACAAGCGCAGGAGAAGAACAGAACGAGCAAACTTTCCTGGCAGCTGGTGCTGCAGATTTTTATTTGTGTGTGTGTGCTTTGGCAAATGCACTCCGCACACTCCTGGAATTACTCGCAGACTGGACAGACGTCTTGTCAATGGGAGCGAGCAAACTGGATGCAAACACCACTTGATGCACAAGATGCCAACGCACTCGCCAAAATTGTACCTGCAGTAGTAAAAGCTTTCCGCCATCAATCCGAATAACTGTGAAAAGAAAAACCGAGGAATGATGCCACCTTTTGCCAGTAATTGCTGTCCTCGCATACAGTACGGACGTGTCCTTCTGGACCCTTGCCCTTTCGCGGAAGGCATCCCCGCCACACCACGAAAACACTATCTCAACGCACCAGTTTCCGCTCGTGAACTTACCGGTATGGTTTGATCAAGTGCTGCTTGCTGTTTGGGGAGATTCAACTTGCGAGAACTTGCCCGTCTTCCGCGTCCCTCACTCTCACTTGGCGATTGTATGCTGTCGTCTTTTCTGCTTCATTCGTTTTTTCGCAATCAGTCACCACATTCTCAGGAGAGAAAAGAGATGAGGGTTGGGGGGAATAGAGTGTATATTGAAGAATCGGAACGAAACACAACAAGAAATCCGAAAGGAATCGGAACGATCGTCCAAGAATCCGAACGCAGCGCACCAAACCTGCGACTTCAACATGAATCCAGAACACACTCATGTCTCCTCTCAGCGGCCAAAAGGATCGCTTGCTCCACTAGCGCGGCGCATACACTTTGCCGTCTTTGCCGCGCAAAAGCCCAATCTCCTCCTTCAACGCTTCCACCTCGCGCGCCTGGAGCTTCACCAGTTTGACTAATTTGTTGCGTTCGCGCATCTCCTGCTCCAAAAGCTCCGTGTCGTCGTGAAGCACGCTTTGGCTCACGTTCGCCTGGTTGAGCTCTTTCTCGAGCGCGAACTGACGCTCGTTCAATTCGGCGATGCGCGACAGCAACGCCGTGTTCTGCTCGGTCGCGTGGAGGATCTGCAGCTTCAGCTGCTGTTGCGACTGCTTGACCTTGAGCACCTCTCGCTCGCCTTCAATCTCTTTCACGCGCACTTTCGACTGCAAGTCATTCAGCTTGGTCGTATCGCAAGCCTTGTCCAGCACTTCGATGTCGACCAACTGGCCAAACTTGAGCAATTGAAGCTGCTCGCATCGATGCTGGATCTCTGCGATCGTCTCCTGCTGCACCTTCTTATCCTTCGCAAGCATGTTTTGCTGCTTGTGGAGGTCTTTGAACTTCTGGCGGAGACTCTTGTTTTCCTTCTGCAAGCTATCAATGCGTTCCGCGAGGTGCTCGAAAGATCGCATCGAAAACACAAGGCAGCTCTCCGATTGCTCAGGAACTCTCCACTTCCCACCAGGACGCGACTCGAGGCAACGGATTTGGCGCTTGCTGAGCGCGACGACCACGTCCAGCTGGTTGAAACGCGTCTGCTTCTCGCTTTGGAACTGCTGGATGTCGTGCTCTGTCGCCTGCAGCTCCTTGTCAATCTGCCGCTGTTTTGCGACCTGGCGTTCATTGCTTTTCTTGAGCTCTTCCATGGCTTTCGTCAGATCGCTCATGGCATCGTCCACGTCCGCTCGCTTTTCGCGGACAGCTAGCACTTTCTCGTACAGCTGCAAATCGCATCCAGTGGGACATACATCGTCTTCGTCGTCGTCGTCGTCGTCGTCGTCCTCATCGTAGTCGTCCTCCTCGTCTTCCTCGTCATCTTCTTCCTCGTCATCGTCCGCATTTTCGTTCTCCCGACTTGGACCACTCGAATCACTGTCAGCGCTCTCTTTGCCGTCTTTTCCGCCACTGTTCGGACCAGCGTTTTTCTTCTTCGGACGCTTGATTTTCTTCTTGAAGATCTTCTGCAACGCTGCGAAGTTCGGATGCTGTGTACTCCCATTGCCATTCACCGTCGTGAGGAACTCGCTTTGGATCGCTTTCTCTTGTTTGCTCCACTCCTCGTGTTCTTTCTTTTTGCTGCTCAGATGCTCTTGAATCTCGTTGATCTCGGCGACAATTTGCGCTTTCTCGCCTTTGCTTTTCTCCAGTTTCGAACTCAGCAAGTTTTCCTTGTTCTCAAACTGTTCCAGCAACACCAATTCGCTCAGCAACGTAAACAGTTGGAGCTCGCACTTCTTGAAAATGACTTCCAGCTTCATTTTCTCGCGACGCAAATGCGCGATGGCGTCGTCGAAAGCGCCAATCTCATCCTGCTTCTTGCGCTCAATCTTCAAGATCTCTTGTTTCATCAAGTAAACGCGGACCGCGGCATCATCTGCATCCAAATTCTTCTGCTTCAGAGACGCATCTTTGTTGCTGATGTTCGTAAACGAGTGCGAAGGTACCGGAGAAAGGTCATCCAAGTGTATGTGGCGAACGACAAGTGTTTCACTTGAGCTTCCAGCTTTTGCGACACTCGATCCAGTGTCACTTGCGCCGTGCAGTTTACGAGACAACGATGCAATGGAGCGGTCCATCGACGCTTTGGTCTTGGCAGCCCCGTTTCGCTCATCCGAGCCACCGCTGATCGACTCAACTCGCTCTCTGGACTGCAAGAAACCCGCTGCCACGGAATGCGGCTGCACTCGCTTCTCACGCAAGAAAATATCAATGTCAGCGTCGCTGACACGCTCTCGCTGCTCGGGCCATTCTCCCAGATCGACTTCCAGAGCCTTCTTCTGCGCAATGTGTTCTTCCATCGCAAGCGCCTCGTAGAGTCCGTCCAGCCGCGCTTGATCTTGCTTCAGCTCGTTAATGAGCAAAAGCTTCAGCTCTCGTAACTCTAACACCTTCGCGTTGAAGCTGAGTCGAGCCTCGTAGAGTTTTTCTTCGAGAAGCGCCATTTGTCTGCGTTTCTTGGCCGCATTCACTCGCTGATCTTCCGGGACGACGTAGTTTGGTGCTGTCTTCAGCTTATAGTCTCCCATGTTGCGCTGAGAAAATGCGATGGCGACGATATCCCGCGGATCGTCAGCGTCCTCGCCAGGTTTGCTGCTCATCCAGTGCGTCAGTCGGTCTTTCCTGTCGGCACGAAGGCGCTTTCGAGCTTCAAACCCATGCACCGAACCACTTGCCGCAGGCGCGCCATGCAATGAAACAGGAGCACCTGGAGGCGACTTTGCAAGGCTGTCTCTATTGCTCCCAGTCGGCGTGTCCTGATCTGCATTGCTTTTCATGCTTCCACTTTGAATCATCCTGCGCTCTTCCTCATTCAATGGGAACTCGTCGTCCAACGGAACATGTTTAGCCAGAATATGAAGAACCGAAGGTTTGCGGAGCTCTCCTCCACTTATGGTGGTGGACCTGTTATTGGCTCCAGTAGATTCAGACGTGGCCATGGTGTGGGCTGTTGCTTTCTTTGGAGCGCGTCTTGCTTCGGATGGATCGCTCATGTGGATGTCGTTCAGACGCTTCTGTAAGACTGCTGGCATTTTCATGGTGCGGAAGGACTGCACGCTCAACCCACTTTCGAAAGCGTGCAGCGTGATTAGCTCGACAGCAAGAGGGTTCACGTACGTCTCCCGCATTTTCATCAGCAGCAGCTCCTCTCGTTCGACCGCATACGCGAGCTCCTTTCGGACTTCTTCACACGCTGCGTCGCCCATCTTGGTCAGCAGATCTCCATAATCCAGATCGATTTCCCACTCATCGTCGTCCAAGCGGTTTTCGGGTGGATACGTAGCATCCAGAGCCTTTAGCTCAAGCAGCTGCTTGCGCATATAGTTCACGACGTCGCGTGTACGGTCCTGTTTGCTTTTCGTGGTGTTGGCTTTCGCGTCCGCTTCGCTTTTCCGCTTGGCGTCTTCGATTGTGTAGGCTTCCGTGGGGTTTTGAATATCTGGCACCTCGAGAAGATTGAGAAGACTACCCGCCGGAGCTTCTCCATCGTCCAATGGAGAAACAGCTTTTGCGAGACCCATCGTGCTGCTCGAGTCGCTGACAAGACGGACAACGCCCTGAAAAGTCTCTTCATCTTTTGCCACCGACGGCGCGTCTCCCGAGTCCTCCAGTTTGCTCTCCATGTAATTTGTGTACGCTTTCACTCGATGGAACGATGGAAGCGAGGTCAGCTCGTTGCCTAACGCGTTTGCTGGACTTGCCATGCTTCCCGTGTCGTCGCCGTTATTCTTGCCGTCCGCTAGCGCCTTCTGAAGCACATCTATCTGGGTCTTCTGCGTCTCCATCGCCTGATCGCCGACAATTCTTGCCTCTTCCTGCAGCTTTTCACACCTCTCTCCTAAAGTCACTGCTGCAAACTCCATCTTCTCGCTGTGAAGCCGACAGATACTTAAGTTTCCATCGCACCCCGCTGACAAGACAAAGGAGTCCTCGAAAGACATCGCAATTTGCAGTCTCCCACTACTCCCGCTGGAATTGCTAGCAGAGTAGTCGTGGAATTCGCCCGTCAGATATGCGTGCGGTCGACTTGCACTCCGCAGTTGAAATTTGCCGTTCGAAAGTCCACAAAGCAGGAACTTCTTGGATGTCGAGAGAGCAACTCCAGTGATGTGGCTTGTCTCCTCCGAAGCAAATTCTTGTAGGGGGACTGGATTCCCACACTGACACATGTAGAGTGCTCCATGAAAGGGACTTTGACAACTCAGGTAGATTGTATCGTTCGACGCGTACAAAGCCGTCCATGCGAAGGGAGATGCTGCACGCACCTCTACTTGGAAGTTATTGTGGATCTTTTCCTCCACCTGTGGGTTCCCAGATGGATTGAGCGCTTCCAAGACCTCCAACTCCTTCACAGTCATCAAGCGGTTGCGCTGGAAGGGCGAGTATTCGCGAGATTCCAAGTGAAGCTCATAGGATTCGTTTTCTTGAGCTCCAGCAGCGTCATCCACGCGAGAGGACGCCTCTGCGCCTCTGCTTCCTTTCGGCTCCAGACCACCCTCGGGGATGAAAAACTCGATCACTTTGCCATCCGCAAGTGTGATCAGCAAGGCGGCGTCATCGGGTCGCCAACAGAGGGATCGAACAGCACAGGTCACTCGCTGAAAGCCTAAGGGCTCATACTCCGGTGGATGCTTCGAGAACTTGGATGTCTTGTAGTTGGGGACGATCTTGAAGATAAAAATCGTACTGTCGTCACTCGCAGACGCAAAGTAAATGCCTGAAGTCGAGTATGTGAGGCAAGTAACGCGCTCGCGGTGGGGTTTGAACACGTTTGTGCGCACCCAAATGCGCTTTGTGAGGTCCATCAAAAACACTCGTACCAGACCGTCACTGAAGCCGACCGCCACTTGACGACTTTTTGCCACTTGTTCGGTGATTAACGCTCCTGATGAAGGAACCCAGGCGATACCTGTTGCCGCGGCTGGTAGAGCGGACTGATTCGTGCCATTTTCTGAAGGTCCAGTCGCTGATGAAGAAGCCATGGTTCCGAATAGATACCGCTGGTTGACGTAGTCCCAAGCTCGAACACTTCCATCATCACCACACGAAGCGGCAATGTGCTCATAAGGAGAGCAGGCAATCCCTGTCATTCGACCTGTGTCGTTTGGCAGATAGTCGAGCGTGACGTAGAACTCTTCTCCTTCAATGGCGAGCAAGTGCACACTTCCCTGTCCGTCTTGAATAAGGTACCTCGACTTGCTTTCTTTGATCACCGAACGAATATCCATCTGCGGTTGAATCAAGATCTGCTTTTTCACGGACACTAAAGCGACGGTATCATCTGGGGGTATGTCGGCTCGATCTATCGAATCGAAATTCCAGAAGTTCACGCAGCCATCTTTGCCTGCAGTAACGATATGGTCCTCAGCAGCATCGTAGTCAACCACGTTGATTGCACCACCATGCGGGAACTGGCGGCGTGACGTCATGATCTCGCACTTGATGAAATTGCCATCCCAGAGTAGCAGCACACCACGCTCGGTTCCACTCAGCACTTTCTTGTCGGGAAGCACGCAGAAAGCTTCGATGTCGCTCAACTCGCTTTTACCAAACTTGCCAATATCCCCCTGCAGCTTCAATCCCGTAAATGTTGACGCCATTTTCCACATGCGAATGTGGCCAACGCCACTTGTGGTAAGAAACCCGCTGTCGTTCGGAGCGAATTGCACACTGAAAACGTCTTGCCCAAACGCTTTACAGCGTAGAATCGTCTGCTGCTGGCGCCAACTCCAGACTGTCAACAAGTAGTCAGGAGCTCCACCAACAGACGCCAGCTTCTCACCATCTTGACTGAACACAACGCTGCTATACGAGCGCTCTGTTCCATTGCGCAACACTCTGCAAACCTTGGCGCTTGGATACCTGTAAATCGAAATATTCGGCTTGATACCTTTTTCACCGACCGCGAAGAACTGTTTCGAGGGATGCACTGCTAGACTGCCAATACCGCCACCTCCAAACCCAAAGAGATACCGCCGCTCCAGGACCGCGCGACTGATGTCGCTGCGCTTCTTTTCATCTGCACTGAGTGGTGCGAGCGTTAAAATCTGGACAGTGTTGCCGACTGCCGTAAGGAGGATGCCACCATGAACGCCTTCGCTTCTGGGCTCGAGGAAATGGATGATGTGGCGCTTGCCAGTGTCCAGTCCACAAATCTCGGAGAATACCAAATGATCCCTCGAGATTTCCCATTTTTGCAACGGTCGAACAAGTTGATGCTTATCGTACGTATCGTTCTCATCCAGAATGGAGTCAAGCACTTCAACATTACCTCCTTTACCTGGACTGCCTGGAGGAGTCATTTCGTCCGCCATTGCTGCTCGTCCAATACGCCTTCCTTTACGCCGAATGAGGAGAGAGTGAGCCGACGCTTGCTTGCAGTTTCTGCGAGATCGCCGACAAGAAGCAAGCGTCACCTATGAACCGACGTGACCTTTCACTCTGCCAACTGACATCACGAATGTGAAGCGTCCGCCATACAGATTGCACCAACCTCTCAAAGCCACACTGCGTTTTGGCTTTCATGGCGAACTCCAGGATTCCGGGCTTGATAGATTCTTGCGTCGTGCCTGCGCTCAACTTTCCAAATCCTCTTATCTAGATAGCATGCAAATATGCAACGCAAAACGAACTAGAACACCGCACTCATGGGACACCTTTTGTCCTCAGCATATCGATCAGCGAGTGCAGCATGGTATTCCAGAAAACTTCGAAGACATACATTTGTAGATGAATAATTACAATCTCGCGTTCCTCGGCTATGGCTTTGAGTGGATAGCTTCAAGCAACTGGGTGTTGTAGTACTGCGCTGCCATTTGCAGTCGAGAGTACATCTACGCAAGAAAGATTCACATAATAGTCAGCGATGCAATAGTTTCCCTCAACCGAGCACGAACGCAATTTGTCGCACCTGCTGAATCTCGTGGAGTTCCTTTTGATATCTGAGTTCATCTTCACGCATCTTGCGCTCGACCTCTCGACTGGCATCCTTGTTTGCGGTGATTCGTTGACGGATACCCGAGTTTGCGCTCTCTAGCTGGTTGAGTTCTTCCTGTGCTGACTTCAGTGCCTGGTCTGCCGCTTGGTCTTTAATGCGGGACTCTTCTTTATACCGCTCAAAGAGTTCCCGCTTCTGCTCAACCAGTTTTTCCATGCGCTTCCGCTGCGCGATAATCTCGATCGTCTTTCGCTGGTTTTCTTCAATCTCTTTTTTCTGCATCTTGACCTGTTCTTTCGCGTCCTTGCATTTCTGGATATCTTGTTCGGCTTCGCGCATCAGCTCGATCGTTTTGAGCATATCTTTTTCTGCACGCGCAAAAGTATCCGAGTACGCAAGCAACTCGCGATGGCGACGCTCCATCGCATTGAGCTCCTCTTTCGCGTCTTCCAACGAGACCGCGATACCCTCAATTTCCTGCAATAGATTGAGAAAAAGAATAGACGCAGAAACAATATGTTTAGCCGCACAGCACCAGATGCACGGTGACCGCCTTCGGCAGTCATACCTTTTTCACCCGTTCAGGAGAATTCACGATCTTGCCACGCAGGCGTTCGATTTCTTTTTCTGCTTCCAAAATGTTAAACTGATAGGACGTCATTTCATCGCGCAATTCGTTGTTTTTGTTTTTCAACTCGCTGGTCTCGTGGCGCATGACTGCCTGGCGCTTGTTCAGCACGTTGATCTCGGTCTCGAGCTGAGCAGTCTCTTCCGTGATCTGCTTGATCGCGGGCGCTTCCGCTTCGTGCTCCTGCAGCAAGTCGTTCAGCTGGCGCTGCAACTGTTCGTTTTCCTCCTGCAGTGTCGTTTTCTTCTTGAGCAAGTGGTCGGTCTCACGTGTGAGCTCGCTGAACGCTGCGAGCCGCTCCTCGCGGAACTTGGCAAAGTTGATCAGCGCGCTGAACTGTCGGCGCACGCGCTTGGGCGTCGGCGAGATGATGTCTTTCAACCCAAAGTCGTACACACCGCACGCGTTGAGCAGCTTGGTCGCTGTGCGGAAGAACGTGAGCTCGGGGACCGATTCCTCGTGGAGCTCCGGGTAGCTCAGCGCACTCAGCCCAGCGAACGCCGGCTGGTTCATCTCTTCGCGGGTCACGCCCATGATGTTCTCGATGAACACTTCGAGCACCTTGCGGATCGCGCCGACCTCGCAGTTGCGGATCTCGTCCTCGGACACGGGGATCTGCATCTCGCGCACGCACGCGAAGATCTCGCTTGGCTTCAGCAGAGGGAACGAGTACACCTGCGCTCCACTGCCGCTGTTGGCGCCATTCCCGCCCGCACTAGCACTCCCGCCGGTCTTCTGCATATCCACGCGCTCTCAGTCTCTCTCTCTCTCGGTTCCTTTCGGTGAAAATGCCAACCAGAAGCACACACCGCGCGCAAAATTCAAAAAAAGCAACAACAACAACAAAAGATGGCGACCAGATTCTCTCCAAAGGGTGATTTGATTGGACCAAACAGTTCACTCATGTCAATAACAGCCAATGAGAAGGAGATTTGTGTTTGCAGAGCGTTTGATTGGCTGTAAATGCTGATGCGGATAGAATGCAGCCAATGAAACGAGAAAGGGGGGGAGGATCAGTTGCGTTTCTGTTGCAAATGCTTGCGTGTTGCTGCTCCAAAGTCCGCAACAACAACAAAAGATTCCGTTCGCGTCCGCAGACCATGGATGCGACCGCGTCCGCACGAACGTCGGAGGCGTCATCCGCGGCAGGAACGAGTGATGGGGACCACCAGCCGCAGGGCTCGCGCTCGCAACGGAGTCACAGGAAAGGATCGAAAGCCACCGGTCCGAGTCAGAAGCAAAAAGAAGTCGGGAAAGGACAGGACAAGAAGAATCCGCGGATCGAGGACGACGCGGCGACTCTCATGCCACGAAAGGTGAAGGGAACTGGGGACGGGGAAGCGCCAGTCTCGGGGAAGAAACCGCAGAAGACCGTGTTTAAAAAGAAAGAGCGCCAGGAACCACAACCATCCGCAGATCGGGAGCAACCTCGGGACGGAAAGAATCCGAAGAAAAACGCCAGCAATGCGGACCAAACACCCAAGGAGGCGACGCAAGGTGACGACGCCACGCTGTCATCTTCACCACGTGCAGGAGGCGAGAAGGTGAACGAGCAAAAGAAAGAAAATCAGGACGGAGAACCAGAAGAACCGAAGAGCGCAGCTACAGGAACGTCCGATTGCAAGGAGAAGCAGAGCCGCAGGAAGAAGGACAAAGAGCATGAGGAGGCGCCGCAGATAGACTACTCGGTGGATCTCGTGACGACGCGCGATTACAGAGAAACCGCGTGGTTTGCTGCAAGCGAAGGCGATCTGCGGTTCGCGCAATGGCTTTTCGGACGTTGTCAGGGCATGATGGATCTCAAAACAGTGGACACTGTCCCCGTGCTGCGTCGTGTGCATCAACTGTATCGACTCGAGAAAAGAATCCAGCAAGAGCTTTTGAATCGTTCAAAGCAGATGGTGCATTCGGAAGGAGGCGAGGAGGATGGCGAGGAGGAGGAGGACAACTCGGAGCATCCGGATGCGGAAGGAGAGGTGACTGGTGGTATTTCTACCGGAAGTGAGACTCTTTGGACTGTGGCTGCG
Source organism: Globisporangium heterothallicum (assembly GCA_023334155.1). NCBI lineage: Eukaryota > Oomycota > Peronosporomycetes > Pythiales > Pythiaceae > Globisporangium > Globisporangium heterothallicum. The sequence continues at coordinate 18,176 of JAASGH010000011.1, read as the reverse complement.
ATTGTGGAGGATGTGCGACCCGTACTGCGCATCTCCCGACATGAACTCTACAAGCAAGAGCTCGAGAGCAGCGCAAGTAGCAAGTCGTCGCCGAAACGCTCGCTCGAACGAACTCTTGTCTCGGAGCTGATTGAAAACACGACGGAACTTTTACTCAATCGCGCAAGCTTCGAAGAGATTCCTGTTCTTGAAAGCTGGATGGACTTTCTCAATGAAGACATCGACGGACTGAAGCAGGATGTGCAAATTGGACATGCCGATCGAACACCAGGTTCCGATGAACCTCCTCCAGAAGAAGGTGAAGTTGCTGACGAAGCTGTCGCCGCGAAAGACGCAAACGACGACGCCAAGTCGTCCAAACGGGAGCAAAAGAGACAGCAAAAGCGCCAACGAGGCAGAAAGGACGTGGAAGGAATGGCGTGCGAGCAGTTAGGTGTCTGCATCGAGTTTCTGAAGGAGTGCCAAAAGGTAGCGGATGGGTGCCAGCAAGATCTCGGACAGCCTCTCAAACCTACCGATTCGCCCATCGCCGACCTGTTGGTGAGCGAACTGCAACGAATCTACTCGGAGATCCGAATCAACGAATCCGATGAATGCCGTCGCCTTCAGCTCACCCATGATCTGCAGCAAATGTTTCGCAGGAAAGTGGACAAGTGGCGCATGTGTAATCTGATTCTCTTTGGCAGTTCATTGTCGCATTATGGATCGACCAACTCGGATCTAGACATGTGCCTCATCGTCAACCCGTCTATGACGAAGAATGAGAACGCGGACAGCGTGAGCTCAAGACAGCTTCGATCCATGCTTAACGGGAAGTCGAGTAGCAGCAGCCACAGCGACGATGAGCTCGACATGGTCGCGTTGCAGGGCTTGCTCTTCCAGGTGAAGAAAAGTATTGAGAAGATCACAATGCTGTACCGCGGCTTGGAGAATGCCACGAACCCTTCACGCGGCCAGGAGAAGCAGATGCAGCAGCTGCGGTTCTTCCACACGCACTTGCTCATGCTCAGGGATGCGATTGCGGACAGAGTAGTCGCCTCTGGGAAGGACGATGGCGGGGAATCGGCAGCAGCCGCCGCGAAAGCAGCAGCGATGCGCATCAAAGAGTTGGTCGCACGAAACAGACGCCAGAGCGACGATTTGTTCCGCGTGAAAGCCATGCTCGAGCGATCGGGTTGCCAGATTCGCATGGTGATCAGCGGCGCGCGCATCCCGATCATTCGGTTCCATCATGTCCCAACGAAGTTGGACTGCGACTTGTGCTTTGAAAATGTGCTAGCGACGTGGAATACGTTCCTGTTGCGCGCATATGCATCCTTTGACGAGCGCGCGCGGATTCTAGGACTCGCGATCAAGCACTGGGCGAAACAGCGTGCGATCAACGATGCCTCCATTGGGTTCTTGAGCTCCTACTCGTTCGTGTTGCTGAGTGTGTATTTCCTCCAAGTCGCTGCGCGGGTGCTCCCAAACTTGCAGGACCCTCTCTTGCTTGCGACAGCGAACGTTACCCCCGAGTACTTTAATGGGATCGATATCTCGTTCTGTGGCGATCGCGATGCTGCGTTGTGGTTCCATGCAAAGCGAACGTCGGCGGAGTCATCGAGCTACTCGGTAGCCACTTTGCTGCTCGGGTTCTTCGAGTTCTACGCGACGAAATTCGACTTTGCGAAGCGAGTCGTGGCGATCCGCAATCCGGACGATGTGCTGGACAAACGCGCCAAGTGGGGTGTCCAGAAGGCGAAAGCGTGGCGCATCAGTATCCAAGACCCACTGGAAACCGGACGCGATCTCGGGTGCGTGCTGCAATTTAAATGCCAGGAAAAGATCCTGCAGGAGTTCAAGCGCGCGCACGAGATGCTGAAAGATGGGAAAAGCTTTGCCGAGGTCGCGGCATCTGCTCCGCCACAACAGCGACCTGCAGCGAACAAGAAAGACGAGCGTGACGAGAAAAGTCAGCAAAAGAAGAACGAGAATGCTGTCTATGTGCTCACCATCTGGAGCCAGGACGCGAGGTTGTCGAAGGCGGAGATTCAGCGCTTGTTCAAGAGCGTCGACGCTTCGCTTCGTGTGGGCAAAATCGACAAGTTGGCGAAGTCGACAACCCATGCCGGCGGTCCACAACAGCGTGCGATCACAAAGTGGCACGTGGAGTTGGTGGGCAAGGGAGGTGGTGGAGCTGCGGAATGTCCGCGGGTGCTTCAGCTCAAGTCGCGCGTCGATTTTGTGGTCAAGGACGAAGGAGAACGTGGATCCAGAAGTGTGATGTGGCTGCATCACCACGCGGTGTTCGCCCACGAGCCATGTTCGAAATGTCTTTCGCCAGCGCATGCCGTCGATGCGTGCACTGCTGCTGGTGGTGGTGAGTTGCCGACGAATGCGCATGTCCTCACGGTCCTTCTTACCGCTCAGCAAAAACTGCGAGCTGCCTCGGCAACAAAGCGCAACGAACAACTTCCTGCAAACTCGAGAGCGAATGGCTTGAAAGAGAACAAAGAAGGCGTTGTCCCTGGTCATATGAAGCAAGGCGGTGCAGAAGGGAAAGAGCACTCCGCGTCATCGACGCAGCAGAACAATGGCAAGAAGCAACAGCACGTCCGTCGCGAGAGGCGTGCTGGGAGTGGGGAGGTCAAGCATAAACGCGACAATAGCAATGTTTCGACAAAGACGCCGGGTGCTGTCGGTCGAGGAAAAGAGGATGGCACGTCTGGGAAAGCGCGTTGAGATGGAAACAGCAGCACCCAGATCGATACTCTTTCCTTCTCGTGGAAGGGCACCATGTAAAGAGGCTTCACGGGGAACACCCAATGTTTTGTAAATGAAAGTGTGTGTGTGTGTGTGTGGAAATCTTACATTCTTTTGCTGCACACGACAGTAGAGCAATACGAATGAAATGGAGGTGGCATTCTTTGCCATTACAGCAGCTGGGAACCTGGCTGATCGCTGCGGGAGATCGGCCGAAGACTCATCGTCCAAGAATGTGCAGCAGCACCAAATCGCGATTTTCATGATCGATGGTTGCACTTTTGATTCCGCATCATTTCGGCATTTGCATTATCCGCAGTAGAGTGATGGTGCTTCAAAATGCATACCCAAAACCTATTAACATTCCGAGCATGTTTTATACCATCCTCTGTATTATACTGTGCTTGCAGCAACACCCAATATCAACAGCATTCACTCTGGAAACTGTATGCGCGGATATCCTCTTCAAACACATCGATGGTGACTTGCACTGAACCGGTTCAGCATCCAAACAAACAAAAGTGACGTGGATATATCTGCCTACGCAGCGTCTGTCACCAACCTACCTGATCAAGTCGACATCTGCAAAGTCTACATGACACTCTTTCTTGTGCTAAAACAGTGGTAAGTCGCCAGTATCCCAAAGTCGCCAGCCACATAGCGACTGAGTGAGAAACCTGCGAAATGCGATATCCCCCAATCCGACAAGACCGAAAACGCAAAGCCCGACTTTTTTGGTTTTCTTCAGAGGGGACAAAGAAGCCAAAGCAGCCACGTAAGACATTCGACATCCATTACGCCAAGCGAGAGAGAAAGAGTGAGTGAGTGAGAGAGAGCAGTATGAGCAGCGACCGCCATTCGCCCCCGAGGAAGCGCGCCCGACTGTCGGGACCTGCGAGTCCTCATGCGGACCGCCGTGACGACACCATCGATGTGGATAGTAACAGTACGACGACCGCAATGGACGTGGACGCGCAGACCTCGGAGTCGTCGTTTCTCACGCAACAGCAACACCGCGCTGATGGCGAGAATGAGGCTGGTACTGCGACTGCGACTGTGGGTGATGCAGACGTGCGTCGAGACGGAGACGTGCGCGCGACGTCTAGCCACTCCCACCTCCCAGTGGTTGATATCGTCCTTCGTGATCCGCGGTTCCCGTCTTTCCTGTCGATTTCTGCCTTGATGAACCCGCCTGTCAGCACCAACAATGGAGAGCCACAGGAAGACGATGGAAACGATGAGCGAGATGGAAGGACCGGAGCGAATCCGCCTGGGATGAATGACCACGAAGACGCTCACGATGAGGATGAGCAAGTGGCGAATGCGACGATGATGGAGCCGGGCATGATGGAAGCACATCCTGCGAGTGAAGAGTCGAGTAGTACGGACGATGAGGAACTGCAGCAACTCACGATGGTCACCCAGGACGCTAATGTCATCGTCGATATGCTCAACGGGGAAGGGGGTGGTGAAGTCAAGTTTGAGGACTTGCTTCACGCCTTGTTTCTCGCGGCGAAAGACGCGAAGCTGTCGTCTTTACAGCAATGCTTTCGAATCATCAAGAAAAGCAGAAACCCGGAAGAAGTAATGAAGCGTGCTGTCACCGCGGAGGACGACACGGGACTTACGCTGTTGATGATAAGTGTTCGCAACAATCTCCTCCCAGTCACGGCTTTCTTGCTTCAAGAAGGCGCCGACGTGAATCAATGCAATGTATGTCACACCTCCCCTTGCAAGCGATGCTAGAGGCTGCAAACATTCACTCACGAAACCCTTTTGATTTTCTTTTGTTTTTCAGGATAAGAGAACGTATGCGTTGCTGTTGGCAGCCCAAAAGGGACTGGAAGATATGACCAAGTTCCTTGTACAGCATGGCGCCAACGAAGAATCGAAGAATATGGCGCTAATCCCCGCTTCTCACTTTGGACATCTATCTGCTGTGCAGCTGCTACTTGAGTTTGGCGCCAACCAAAACTATTCAAACAAGAAAGGAACCACTCCACTGATGCGAGCAGCGCAAGAAGGACGGGAAAACGTGGTCAAGTTCCTGATCAAAAAAGGCGCCGATGCCTGTGCATCTAATGTGAGTAGTGGCATTGTTTTACCTTGCCAGTTCCTGGACATGCACTCACTCACATGGCGTAATCTGATAGAACGAAGGAATGACTGCTCTGATGCTTGCTGCTCAGCGTGGACATGCGAAGATCGCTACTATTTTGATCGGATCTGGATCGAATGTGAATAAACAAACGCGACAAGGCAGTACGGCTCTTCTTCTCGCTGCGAAGCGTGGCCATACAGCTGCTGTCGAGTCCCTGTTGACTGGTGGAGCAGACATCTTCCTGAAGGATGATCGAGACAAAACTGCTGCTGAAACTGCGAATCGCCGTGGTCACCTTGATTTGTTCCTCAAGATCACAGTATCTGTAAGTCAGCATCCTTGTGCGATCTGGTCTGTGCAAATTGCGTTTGTCTAACACTTGTCATGTTCAACACGTTCGCAGAACCAATTGCGGCTGATGCGAGAAGGTCTTCGCCGGGAAAGATCGTTCACTCTGATGGCGTTATCTACACTGTATGTACTCTCTCGAGCTGTCCTCGCTCCAGCTTACCACCTCCCTCAGCGAAGGAAGGAGTTTGACTTGATGGACCGAACGATGCGACTCCCGAAGCCACTTCTTGAGAACATTGCTCTGTACCTGCCGCTGTGTCGGATGTGGGATCGCCAATTGCGGTACCTGGTATACGAAGCCCCATTCCAGCCAAACAGGGTGGTGCAGCAAGGGATCCGACTCCTCGATGAAGTGCTGCTCACAGTCAGTCTGGAAATGCGACCATCACTGAAAAGCATCAAACAGGAATGCGAGTCGTATCAGGCAAATGGACACCTCGCACTCTTGCGCGACAGCGCTGAGTTCCGATCCATATTTACCGCCGAAAGTCGACTCCCAATGCCTGTCGAGATGCTGAAGAAATTTCGACGACTGGCAGATGTCCAAGGCGCATTAGGGTCGTACGCTGTCAATGGTGCGATCCAGTTCGGCGGGGAAGTCGCTCAGGATATCGTGGTGCTTCTCACCGAGTTGCTGGAATGGGATGCGGCGCGGAAACGTGCTGAAACCGTAGCGTAGGCTTTTCTTCCAAAGCGATATGTACGAGCTGCAGTAGTATACAGTCAACCAGTAATATTTAGAGGATTTGAGCTCGGGAGCAAAGGCAGTCGCGTCGGCCATTGCGCTCATTTTGGACGACGAAGCAGTCCATAATGGAGAGGAAAGTTGTATCCCACAAAACCAAAACGATGCACAAAAAAGCACTTTTTCGATCGAAAAGTGTTTTCTTCACATCCCCAAACCGCACCTCGTTGTATAATGAGTGGTTCTGCTAACAGACGGTATTGTATCGAATACAGTGGGTTCGACAAACAGTTCATTTTAGGAGTACCTAAAATAAACATCCATCTATTTTAAGAAGGGAATAGATGCAGTCATGAACTGCGAGCGACCAAACTCGGCGAACGCATTCAAGCACGCATTCACCACCGAACGAATCTCGTGCAGCGCATTCTCGCTCTCTTGCGCTTTTGACGACGGACTGGAAGGAGAATGGAGTTCTTGGTGCACAACATCTCGCACTCGGACCTCATCGTCGAGCTCTCGTGGATCCGCGACGATGACGACGATGTAACAGCGAAAGAGGAGCAGCCTCACAGCAGCAGCGATGGCAGCAGCAACGCGAAAGAGCGCGGGCATGTCGTGCTGGAAAATGGGACGTCCGTGCCGCTCTCGCTCTTGGGACGTCCAAAGTTCAGCCTCTTCCAGCAGATCAGCCAGACGATCATGGACAAAGTCGAGGAATTGCGCGCCGCACCCGTGAACTCGACCCATTTGTCCTCGACCTGCGAAGCCGTCAATACTGCCGGTGCTGCTAGCGGCGCCAACGCGGAAAGCCCAACGAACAACGAGATTAGCAGCAGCAGTACGAAACACTTGCACCCGAGTATGCTGGATATCATGCCCGAGCAGAAACGAGGACGTGTGCGAAGCGGTCGATGGAAGGCGAAATGCCACGACACGCAGTCCCCCGTTGGCTTCAAGCTCGACGAATGCCCAATCCCCGTCGCGAGTCTCCACGATTTCCAGATTCGAGGTACAATGCGCTTCCTAGTCTTCGATGCGGCTCTGCTGTTTGTCTAACTGCTCATACTTGTGGATTCGCCACAGGTGGGAGCGAAACGTTCCAGCTGATCGACACGCATTGGAAGAAAGTCGCGATCACAGCGGTGTATTTCCCGCTGATCGCACTGCTGCTGCCGAAATGGGTCCAAGTGCTCAAGGAGTTCAAGTCCGAGAGCAGCAAGCAGCTGATCTACTTGATCAGCGGCGCGGGGATCCCGCGCAATGAAGCGCATTCGATCCACGGCAACTCGACCGAGACGACGGCAAGACTCATCACACTGTTTGTGCAGCAGTACTACCCACAAATGGACGTGACCCAAGTGCATTCAGGCTCCAACATCTTCAGGTATGTGGGCATGTGCACTCTCCTATCCAATACCAAACGTGTCACGAACGCATCTGTGTGTTTTGTTTCAAAGGTTTGATGACAATGTGCAGTTCATGACGCGCGAGCTGCGACCGCTACTGGAAGCCCATCGGGAGACCCTCGTGGACCGTTGCGGGGAAGCGTGGAAGTCGCATTTCCACGTGACCATTGCGTACACGGATGGGCCACCGGCACGACTGAGTGCGCTCAATGCGTCCTTGCGCATCTACAAGCCATCGTACCTGCATCTCTGGCAACTCAAAACTTTTTGGCACGAGCGAAAATTGTGCATGGGGGATGTAGACTTCCACTCGTTTGAGAATATCGAAGCCTCGCCGTGTGTCACGTTCACGGACGCCGATGTCATGACCCAGACACTCGTGAAGGAGATGCGAATTTTCCGCGATCAGTTCCTGCAAGCCGAGGGTGAAGGGGAGGTGGGCAATTTCTGGCTGCGCAAGTCCCGCAAGCCCGTGCTCGCGGTTTTGCTCATCGAGAAGGAAGATGCGCGTGGCAACAAGCAGTTGATCGTGCATCGTGGCATGAACTGCGAGGTGTCGATGCCCACAGGCTCGCTGTGTGCAGAGCGCAATGCGATCGGGAGTGCGCTCGCGAGCGATCCGACGCTCAAGCGACGCGCGCTGAAGATGATTGGCGTGCTCAGCTTGAACTTGGAAGGAGGATCGAAAACGGTGGTGACAAATGTGACCACGCAAAGCAGCAGCAGTACCACGTTTGCTGACATTCCGCATGTTGGAAAATTTCAGATTTCGAAGAGTGATGAGACGACAACGACCACAGCAACAGCTATTCACACGACAGAGGCGCGGACGATGAGTGGCGAGGAGCAAGGCGACTCGGTTGTTGCGTCGCTGTCGCGCACGACGCCTGCGACGACGCGTACCACTCCAATCAGCGTGGTGACTGGCAGCGCATCTTCTTCTTCTCTGACGGGGAGTCCGAAACGCAAACTCGAAAATTCGAATTACCAGAGTCCACGGAAACCCAAGCGTCCGCGCACTTTTTCCTGCGATGATGCGTCCGTCGAAGCGCTTCTTCTGCAAAGCGAAAGCAACGACCGGAACCCGCTCGCTCCCTGTGGCGCCTGCAAGGAGTGGCTCGTGAAGATCGCCGAGGCGAACCCGTCGTTCCGCGTCGTGACGTTTGAGAACTCCCGGTGTCGAAGCGTGTACATCAACCAGATCATGTAATCGACTTGCAACACACCGAGGGTATGAAGGAGCACCTTTGCTGTCCGAAAGCTCACGTGGCAGCGATGTCGATTAGCTTCGATCACAGTCTCAGTTGACGGTCTCGAGGTAGTGTAGACGCAGGATGGTTCAGTGATGGCAAGAGATCTATGGAGGGAGGGAGAGAGTTTAGTGAGTGTGTTTACCTTGACAAGTTGAAGATGAGCGTGAAAAAACCCAAGGAGGATGGAGTGAGTGCAGTTTGGTGCAGAAATTTTGGCATAAGAACGTGTCGTATTGCGCATCGTGTGCATCAGGAGTCAAACAGGAAGGAAGCGGAGGTGGTTTGAAGGACGAAGACGAAAGAATCGTCCAGTCAAGTAGGTGCGTTTCTTCCCCTCTAAAGCGACGTTGCGCTCGTATACCCGGCATCGCACTGTAGGCGGTGTTGACATCATGCAGGTGCTGAGATCTCAGCAGCGAGATCGATGGTGTCGGAGAATTTGTCGTCGCAACCGCGGACCCATCAAACTCATCCGACACAGCTATGGCGCAGTGAAGTGGTGGTCAGACAAAATTTCCCGTCCATACAGAACGTTTGGCAGAGTCTCTCTGTGTGTGTGTTGGATGGATGGCAGAGAGAGTTTGGACCTAGGTGCATCATGTTCCTCTGCTGACCTCGGAGAACAAGTCCACACACAGGTGCACCGGTGCAGAAAAGTCAAGCCATATATTGAAGAACCGGGTGAAGGCAGAAATCGCCTACATACTTCAACTCCACCATCCAACTCTCCAGCTCCACGCAGCATACTATCCAAAAAAGACACAGCAGTGTCTTCGGGAATGAGGAAGAAGAAGAGAATTGCGTCTGCTTGGATTGCAAAGAGCGAGGAGGAAACACGGATGGGGGAGATCTTCTCAAGCGCAATGGTGCTCTGTGAGCACAACCATTTTTCGCCTGCAGGTTTTGGTTTGGACCCAAAACGCATGATGAACGTTTGCGAGTCGCCAGCTGGCGGCAGTTGAGATCTGCGAATAGCCAAATAAATCAAGTCTGCCATCTGCCGACAGCGAGAGATTGTTGCTCCTGTTGAACGATATCAACAAAAGCGCAGTTCGGATCCGGGTTTAGAATTGGTGAGTTTGCAATGTCTGGCAGATTCGAGACATCCCACCCAGCTCTCTCCTATCATATTTTCAGCAGTTTGTCCATTTGCATATGGCTGTCCACTAGATTGAAAACGATGTGGAGACCATATGAAAGAAGCAGCGATGTGATTGCGGTGCGGTCTTGTCGTCGTTGTTGTATCATCATGGGACCCCATTTTTGTGTGCACATCCGGATGTAAGAGGCATAGAGCGTCGATAACTGCAGCGAAACGCTTTCCCTTTTCTTCACTTTCGAAAACGTCCCACTATTCACAAAATACCACCTCAGCAGCGCTCTTGTAGAGAGTGTTGCCACTTTAGTATCCAGTTCTCCTCGATTGTGAGCGAGTGCTGCTTGTCGTGCGTCACTTGGAGACATGAACGCGATGTTGCCCTGATCCGGCAACACACGACTTCAATGGCAAACGAGTCAACGACGACAAGAGAGGGGATAGGGCGGAGACCAAACCCCTAGTCGCATCATATCGAGTACCTAAAATAAACTGTACCGTATCCGCTGCTATTTTTACCGGTATTTGCTGCCGTTGTCCTCTATTTTTGCTGCGAACCTGACCCAGACTGAGAGTGGGACATGCGCTCCTGCACAACCGTCATCCGACAGTTGGCTTGTCTTTGTGCCCCTTATTCTGGCTCACAACGTGTTAAAAAGAGGTCGGGGGATGGACGGACCAAGTGGCGAGCAGAGCTGGCAGTGCGGACGTGTCGGTGGCTCGCTCGAGATGCCTACCGTATTGCGCGTGCACTTACTCGCACCCTGTCTTTTGGTGCCTTGCAGCAGTCAGTTAGGAAAACGCGGGCTGCAGCCAACACCACCACCACTTGACTCGACCTATTGGGCATTGAGCACACAGTGAACCCTCCCCCACGCAAGCGAGAGTTGCATTTCGAGCACTGAGCTCAGCGCTGGATTTAACGCAAGAAGCGAGAGAACAACGACCCGAACGATGGGACTCGAAGTCGTGGACTCGCTTTTCTTCGAGCAGGACCTCACCCACGCCAGTGCAGCGTCCGTCACGTCCTCTCGGATGGATCCGGATTTCCGTGGCGAGAGCACAGCAGTCCAAGCGCAAGCGCCATGGCTGCGATCGACGACATCTACAGTATTACCGGGCAAACAGGTCTCGTCGTATTCGTCAAGCAGTAGCAGCAACACGGCGTCTTCAGGCAGCTCAAGTAGAAAAAGCACCCAGAAGGAGAATACGCGCTTCCAGATGCGGAAAAGCATGAGTGACAAGCCCCTGCTAACGGAAGACGCCGTCACCGGACACACCTACCACCAGTACCCGACCAGCGTCTTGGACCTGACCAGCAGCAACCACCAGCACCATGACGAGCTGAAGCACTCGGACCCGGAGCTGGCCGCGCGGCGCCAGTTGATCGTGCAGCGCGCCGAAGAGATCATGCAGGGCAAACGCCACGTCGGCGTGCAGTTCGGCGAGACGTGTCCCGTGTGCCTCGCCGACGACGTGGACACCCAGTTGACGCAGTGCGGCCACCGACTCCACGCCAAGTGCATCAAGCGCTGGCTCCAGTCTGGCACGCGCTGTCCCGTGTGCCGCGAGCAGGTCACGGGCGTCGAAGAAGCGTTCACGCCGCCATCATGGTCCCAGTTTGACGCCCTCGAGAAAGACCGACCGGACCTGACTTCCGACGACGACCACTCGACGTCCCACGACGAGGAGCAGAACAGCACTGGCTTTGAGTGGGGCTGGTTTGAGGACTTTGACGAGTTTGACGAGCAGAACGACGAGAGCGCGCACTTTGGCGCGAACGGCTTCCAGTACGGCTCGTTGGCTGCGCGCCGCGCGTCGTTTCCGTCGAGCACGCGCAGCAGCAGCAACCACCAGCACTCGCCACTGCTGAACCGCGAGATGTCGGGTGCGTTCGAGATTTGCCGCACGTTCCCGCCACTGCGACCAGTGTACGATACTCCGTACGCCATCAGCCGGCACCCGTGGATGCGCGCGCTGCCATCACACCGCCACATTGCTGCGAAGATCCAGGTCCGCAGCTTCCGCATCGTCGAAGCCAAGGCGTCGAGCGCACAGCATGCCGAGTACCTCCTGGAGTTGCAGCTCGATGGTCGGTACTTTAGTCGATGGCGACGCTTCTCGGCGATCAGCCGCTTTGTGAGCACCATTGGCAGCAGCGAGTTCAGCCAAACCCATGCCGCGTGGAGCAAGTTGGAAGCATGCAGTCGCTGGTTCAACCGCCTGGAGCTCAGCTACTTGCACGAGCGCTGCAAGTTGCTTGAAGAGTTCGCGCACACGCTTCTGGTCGAGTGCACCACGGCTCATCCTCTCGCGGATCTTCTGGACAGTTAAACAAGCGAAGACGAAGCGAGAGTAGAGACACACAAGAATGCCAAGAAACACACAGTGTGTGCATGTACATTATTTAATTTCTCCCTAGCAGAGATACATAAAGCGTATGTGTTCCTAGCGCAAGTAGTTTATAGCGGCGCGACAGAATAGCCATTTAGGTAAGTAATTAGTTTATAGTTGTAAAGAACGAATAGAGAAAGTCACGCAGTGCGAAATGGACCATCTACTACGTTACGGCTCTTCCAAAGCCGCATCGATCTTTGCAGCAATGGCGAGACATGCAGACAGCGGCAGCAGCAATGTGCGGCGTTTGAGAGCACGACCCGCAACTCGACCACAAGAACGCCGCAAGAACCGAAAAGCACCGCTTCAACGTGGCGCAACGAGCATGCACCATCGACGCGCACGAGTGTCGTGTTGCGCCTCGAGCTCTCACGCCAGAGACAGACAGAGCGACCGATCGAACCGGCAACGTCGCTTTGCATGCCCACTCCACGCCAGCATCCCGTTCAGTTGGTCTGTCCACGCACGTCGACGCACCAAATGAGTTGCTTAGTGGATCCGTTTCATCGTGTACTGTACGTACATTGCATTTGAGAGAGAAGAGAAGAGGCATGCAGACTCTCTCTGCTGGTATCCGCCACATTTTGCAGCTTCGTCACAGCCGCGCTCTTCCACTTCCAACGTACCGTCCTGCCAATCAGCGGCGTCGTTCACATTGGAGTTGATGGTTCCTGTGACGCACGGCGCGTCACTCGTTCACAAACGACTTGCTCTTGTAGAGGGAGCTCATTCGCAGAGTGGTGGTCTTGAGTTCGAAAGACAAGCAGCAGGTCTCGAGAAAACAGTCCAGGAATCGTTGCTCTTCGTGCACTTGATTTCTCGAGCCAAAGTTCAACTTGAGGTTGCGCCACGATGTGTCGATGTGTCGGAATCAATCCACTGCTGGCAACGTTTCACGCACGGTTTGCTGCAGCGGTGGAGACAGACGGCGCGCGGCTGTGCGTGTTGCCTGCTGCCTTGTCCGTTGGCGAACCCACACACGCACTCGGAGCTGACCCGGAGGTCTTCAAGGAAAGAGGAATGAAGACAGGAGGGAACACAAGCCGCGATGCTGCGAAATGTATTGTCAATGCGAAGCACCGCTGCGTTGTTCCGAGCTGTTCTGAGTGACTTTCATCGACACATCTCGACTATCCGATATTTTGCGAGCGACCTCTTTAAAGTAGACTCCCTTTTTACTAGAGGTACACCTCATTCGAGAGATCTGTTAAATGAGAGGACGAAAACAAATTGTCCGATCGTAACTAGGACCTAGTTTCCCTAAAGTAGGGAGCGTTTGCGATACTAGGTTGGGTTATCTTTTTGACCATTTCAAAGTCTATATTTGTACATTATTGTTGATATGTCGAGTTTGTGTCGGAAGTAAGCGAGATTATTCTCTTTCGTGGTTTAATCAACCGGAAATACGGCTCCGCGTACTTAGTACTTTTTCGGAAGTAAACGAGCACTGACAACGAGGATGCTCATTGCTTTCAACTCGCTGTCGTTCACCTTCTCTGCCATGCGTGGACAAGAGAACGCACATTTATTGACGACATCAAAATGATGCACACACACACACATCAGTCACCTCGCATCCATGCAACTCCACATTGGAAAGACAACGTCTTTCTCTCTCGCACACCAAAGCGCGATTTGCATTTGCACTCTTTTTCAGATAGGATGGTGATCGGATCGACCGGATTGCCTCATCCAGGACCCGCAGACACGCTTCTGCTTCGACAGCGCAGAGTGGTCTGCACAAAGTGGTCTGCAGATCCAAACTCGGCACATCACGGAGTCACAGAGCAGAGACGTCCATGACCACGCCACATCTCTCCTCCACTCGCCAGCGGAGTTCGGTTCGGAGTTCCCATCGGAGCGAAAGGGATCCTGTACGCAGCAACAGAACTCGTTGGATCTCTCGAATCCTCGCACTCGCTTCTATGCATTCCACACCCGCCACGAGCCACGGCGCGACGACGAAGAAAGAGATGGACGCTGCAGCAACTGCTGCTGCGCGTCATGTGCTGCACGCTCCATGTCCAGCATTTGCTGCTGCTGACGCTCGAGTTGCTCCTTCGCGTCTTGCAGCGCGGCGCTGAGCTCTTCCATCTTCGCCTCGTACTGCAGGATCACCCGATGCGATTGACCGACACGGCTTTGCATGCCCAACACGTTACTCTCTAGCTGTCGGATGGTCATGTCCTGCTGCGCGATCTCTTCGTCTTTCTTCTCAACGAGCAAAGTGAGACGACTCACATCCGAGATCTTGACGGCGTCAAACATTTGGTTGTGCACGAGACTCCCGCGGCGCTGATACTTGATGCGCAACTCGCCATCGGAAGAGCACGATACGGGCGACGCAGGGAGCTCCTTGCTTTGCAACAGCGTCATTTGCTCCTCCTCCTGCTGATTCACGTGCTCGGCGGCTTCCACATACGTTTGGTACGTTTCTTCGACCGCTTTCGCATTCGATACAAACGATTCCACGAGGAAACCAACAAAGATCGGCAGCAAAATGTTGGCCATCGCGATACGGTAGCTGAAGAAAAACACGTACGTCGAGTTCGAGTTCGTGACCGCATGCGCGGCGTCCATCACCATATCCCAACCGGCGAGGTTGGCCACGCCAAAGAGTGTCACGAGCGTCTCTTCGAAAGTGTCGACTTGGAACTCTTCGCGCACCGCATACCAGTTCGGAGACATCGCTGCCTTTTCAAGAGGGAAGTCGCGCAACGCCAACCCGTAATTCGCCTGCGTGAAGATCGCAAACGAGTACATGACGCAGAAAATCACGAGCAGCAACTGCATAATCAGTGCGGCGATCCGCTTCATTGTCCACAGAATCTCATGGAACGGCGGGAACATGTTCAAAAGCTTCAAGATCCGAAGCGACCGCACTGCAAGCGCGAGGTCGTACAGCGTCAATGAAATGGTTGGTGGATCGCGCATGCTCGTCAAGATGTAGAACAGCCACCCCACACAGACAATCGCCAGGTCCAATCGGCAAAATGGCCGCAGGAAAAACTCGATCCGACCAAACGCGAAGAGCTTCGCGAAAACTTCCAACGTGAACAAGATCAGCAGGAAGAAACCAAAGATGCGCCACGAACGGTTCACGGAGAATGCCAACTCGATGTTGTTCACTTGGATCGCCTGCAACACCGACAAACAGATCAGCACCCCGACGACCAGCTCCGCGACCACAACCGGGTATTTGCCGAACAGGATCGTCTCATGCAGCAACACGTTGCGCATGCGGATGCGTAGCTTCTTGATCTTGTGGTATTTCTTGGACTTGAAAATCCATTTCAGCAAGCTGTTCTTCGTCGACGACGTGCGCTCCACTTTCACGTTCAATAGGGAGCACAATTGGTAAAAGTCGCTTAAATTCAGGTACCCGACATGATGGATGTCCACCGTGTTGAACACGAGTCGCGCTTCGGTGCTTGTCCAGTTGGCTTTGAGGAATTCGCACAGGTGGATCCACGACTCGATCGAAATCCTTCGCTGCTGCATCGGGGTAATCATCATCGACGCAGTGTGGCTGAACGACGAACGATCCTCACCCACAGGTCCGAGGAAGAAACGCGACGATCCGCGAGCCAATTTATTGGCGGTTCCTCCACCCACTGCTGCGTCTCCTGGACTCTGCAGCACCGCCGTCCTTTGGTCTTCGATCACGTCGACATCCTGCGCTAAGATGTCGAACGCAGCGTACAGCGCCGCTTTCCGTTTCTGCAGGCGCTTGTACAGCATCTTCTCGGTGTGCTGCTTGTACGACCTGTAGGACGCCGCGATCGTGAGCTTCATGAGGAACAGATTCGTGAGCAGCACGAAGAGGATGAAGAAGAGCGAGCTCCAGTGGGTCAACTTGTAGTACGGGTACATGCTTTTCACCATGTAGGGCAAGCAATTGTGGATCAGCAGCATCGTGTACAGCGACGACGAAAGGGAGTAAAAGTACGGCGCCGTGGTGACGTTGCTGTAATCGGAGAACACCAAGTACCCGAGCAACCCAAAGAAGCCAATCAGACACCCCATGAGCAGCAAAATGATGACCACTTCGCGCAGTGCGCGCAAGCAGCTCGCAAAGATGATGCGAATGTTGCGTCCACGCGTGATCAGGAAATACGGACGAAGCGCACGCGAGTACCGGTTCGGGTTCCACGTTGGGAACAGCAAATTGGTCGCAATGTCCACGCACGCGATCACGAGCAGCACCATGCGGACATACGCCCATGGCTGCCGGGAAATAAACTTGCGCTTCGTTTCCTCGGAGCTCATGTACCATCGCAGCGCGATGTCGATCGCAAAAATGCACAAGCACAGCAGATCCACGACCAAGTACTCGTTCTGGTCTCCCGGTTGCTCCGCAAACGCCAGCAGACACGAAATCCCAGCGACCAGCATGTAGATGCCGCGATACGAGTCGGAGTGGAAGAGTTCGTTCAGAAACAGCGCCGTGCGATCCAGTCGGTAGCCGATTTTACGTCCGTGGATGCCATCGCGCACAAATGCCGACGCGATCAAGTACTTGTCGGCTTCCATGGTCAGGTTGCCCGGAGAACCTTCTCGTCCCGATGACACCACTGGACTGCTGTAGTCGGAGGTCATGGATCGGTTCAGGCTTCGTCGACCACTCTCCACGCTGGAGCGCGACTGTGGCGGCTGATCCGAGGCGTCTGATGGCGAGGTCTGGTCCGCTCGCTCGAGGTCACCTTGCAACGCCAAGAACTGCTCCATTTGCTGCTGCTGCCGTTGCTTCTGCTGTTGCTGCTGTTGCTCGCGGTTCTGCTGGCGCTGCTTCATGAACTCTTTCTGCACCTCGCTCGCCATGTCCTTCGCCGTGGAGTTGTCGTCGCTGATCTCGGCCAAGCGTTTCCATTTCTGCTGGTTGTGCACGACCGCGGCATCGAGCCCCACGCGCACGGGCTTGCTGCCGCTTCTCATCGACGAGCTGCTGCTTGGCGGAATGGAGATCCCGACACTGCTGCCTTCTCTTGGGGTCGACGTGTTGGAGCCATTCGACGACAGCGTCGAGAGCGCGGTCGGCATGTACGTCACGGATCGGATCGACGATCCTGGTGTGGTGGTCGTCAGCATCGGCGACCCCACGGGGAACGCGGCAGCAGCTTCAGCGTCAACACTGGATGCACCAGTGGCAGGCGGCGCCGCACCGGTAGACGGCAACAGCGGCGTCTTCTCGCCGCCATTCTTCTTCCCGCCACTGCCGGAAGAGAACGAACTCATGCTGCTCACCGGCTACAAACGGTAAATACGGCAGTCGGGAGCTGTGGTAATGGGGTGCGTCCCGCTTGCGATGCTTGCTGTTGGAGAGAAAGCTCTAATGGTGCTGAAGCGCGAAACAGCCGCCCACACACTCATCATACAGGGAGAGAGAGAGAGCGAGCGATCTGCATGGATGCGGGGCGTCCAATGGCAGATGCTCATTGTGAGATGATGTGACGCGGCACCTCATTTGTGACCCTCTATTACGCTACGGTGCAACCCACGCATCCATCGACGGTACTCGTTTACACAGGTATTTGTGTACGAGAAACATTGCTTACTACAGGAATGCAAAAAGTGTGTGGTCTCAGGTGCACAGAAAATCAGATATTGCGGACTGTCGAATAGAGGAGAACGACAGCTGGGAGGTGTGAACTCGAGAAGGAAAAGGGAAAACAGCTGGATACTGTTTTATTTTCCCCTCTTTTGAACCAATAGGCGAGCGGTACAAAAAAGTGCTGGACCAATCAGAGTGGAAGCAGCCATAAAAAAATCAGATCATTGTCGAAAGGGAGAACGATTTCTGAGGCGCTTTTGGTTGTTTGAAATGTGCTGAAACATCACTTTCTCTCGATGTCTTCATGGTTCACCCAGAAGCAGCATTGCAGGACAGTTCCAGGTATTTTTTCACTGCAATGAGAAAACCGAGGTCAGCAAACGCTAGAAAGCACTTCACACAGAGCCTGGAAAATGCAGTATTGCGAGTATATTGCGTTTGAACTGCAAACGTCGAATCGGTAACCACCAAAACCTCGGAAAAGCCAAACAACACACTTGGTCGTATCTGTCCACAAATGCACGCCGAGGTGGCCGTTTCGAGGCGCAAAAGCTCCAGTGTGGATATCACTGCAGCTAGCGTGTCAGACTG